>CATIWR010041498.1:0-22774 GCA_949677035.1 Omphalea diandra | reverse complement strand
GTTGATTTAAAATTTGAGTTAAAACAACTTTGAATCTTTATAACTTAGATTGCTAGAAACAAGTTTTCTAGAGGTCTAGTTGGGATTTAAATATCAAAACTCCAATACTTGGTTTGATAGATTTTAGGCAACTATTCTTTAGCACACGGGTAACGATCAATTCAACTTTGTTCGTATCACAATGGAATCGAAAAAGACAGAAAAAAATAAAATATTTTATAAGACAAATATAACCTTGAAGTATTTTGATAATTACTAAATATTGTGTCGTAATATTTTGTATTTAGATATAATTGTTAATTTAATATTTTTTTAATCAACACTCCTTTCATATTTTAAAACTTCCAAACATGATTAATATTATTATTTTCTTTAACTCTATTATTTTATTTAAAACTTCCAAACAAAATAAGGGTAATTAACATTTCATTACTTTTTATTTTATTTCATTACTTCACTTTTATTAACCTCATTTCCACCACCTTCAAAACTTCCATGCAAAATCTTAAAATACTTTTCCTCCCCTCTCTTTTTTATTGTCATGCATAGTGTAAAGGAAATTTTCTCTATATGTTTAATTTGTTTCAAAAACAATAATAATTATTTATTATTTTCAAATAAATATTTTGAAAATATATTTTTTAATATTTAAATATATGAAAATATTATTTTTTAATTTATAATATTATAATAAAATTTAAATCACAAATAATTTATATTATATTATTTAATATTTAACATGAAAAGTTAATAAAAAATTAGTAAGCCTCACAGATTGTCAGCAACTATTACTTAGATCATAGTAATTCAACAGTATTATTATAGAAAATATAAGCAAATATTTTATGTAATATTTATTAATATATATAAGATGTGCATATTATTAAAATATTATTATAAATATATTATTAATTACTAAGTTTTGAAATATGAATTTTAAATGAATATTTACTTATCTAATTATAATGTGATCAAGTTATGTGTATAACTTAATAATTTATCAGATGAAATTAATTTTGAAAATTAAAACTTATAATATTACTTAAAAAGGTACTTAAAAACCATATATATATATAAGAGTTTACATTCCCCAACTTTAGATTAAAAAAAAAAAAAAGAGTTTGTCAACCTACCTTCAGTCAAAACTACTTGCTATATCCATCCCATCTCAATGAGAATGTAACACCAAATAAATTCAAGAAAAAAAAAAAACACTAGTCCCCTAACTCTTACCCTTTGTTTGAAATGAGGTAAAATAAGAGAGAAAAATAAAAATTGATTGTAATTTTTCATTATTTGGAAATAGAAGGAAAGTAAGAGAGAAAGGAAAATAATTTTTATTTTTCTCTCTTTATTTTCCCTTTAAAATGGATAAAAAATATGATAATTAAAAGGAATTATGATTAATTTACATTTTTGTCTTTGATATTTCTATATTGAAGAGGAAAAGTCAATTTATTTTTCTTCTTTTATTCAAACAAGAAGAAAAAATAAATAAAAAAATAAAATTTATTTTCTCTCCTTTATTTTTCATCCAAACATGAGAAGAGAAAACAAATGAAGGAAAATAAATTTTATTTTTTCTTTTTATTTTCTTTTCTCCCTAAATATTTTTCCAAAAATAGGGTTAACCTCTGCCCTCGTGGCAAATATGCACTATTGTAAAAGAAAATTATTGTTTTTTAGGAATAATCACTTTAATTTCTTCTCATTTGTCATATTTAATTAAATCATTGTTTATGTTTTAATATCATATGGTTTACTTCTTCACATTTATTTCATTATACCATTAAGTCTTTTATTAATTTTTTTCAAAATCATAAAATTTATTACTATAACATCCGTATGAATTGATATATTAATTAAATTATCTCGTACATTTTAACCTCAATGAAATAATTCATCTCATTTGATTTTTTTTATATATATATTATCTTTCTAATTTAAAAATATTGTTTAAAAAATCTATAATGTCCTTAATATTATATTAAATTTAGATTTCACTATCGTTTCATCCCAACATCCTTATTAATTTTTGTAATATTTGCATAAGTTTTTTATTGTATTAATGAAATAATAGGAATAATAAAATCTAAAAATTTATATAATATTGAAGATATTATGAACTTATTAAATAATATTAATGAAAATATCAAACTAAAAAATAATTTTAAAAAATATGAGAATTTTTTCTAATTCAACTTTTTTTTTTTAGTTGAGAGCTTCTTTTTGGTCAAATATTTTACGAACCCATGGTTTCAACCATCTTTATCAACTAATGAGACTTTAATTATGTTATTAAATGGAATCATTTAATAAAAAGAAATAATTTTTCAAATTTAAATTAAAAAAATTAAGATATGAGAAAGTGAAATATAGAAAGAGACTTATCTTCTTCTATTAAAAAGGTGTGACTTTTTCCTTTTCTCAATTCATGAGAGTTAGCATTTATACTTAACAAATATAAAATATTAAATTTTTTTTTTTTATCAATTGAATCGTAAATGAAATAAATTGGCATAATAGTTTAAAATTGAAGACTAAAACAGAGAAAAGCTCAAGGATAATCTTTTGATTAAAAATTAAAGCAACGCATTTAAAGTATTACACATCTCTAGAATTATGACTGAGATACTACACACATTTTAACACGCTCATGCATTCAGCATGTTATTATCTTGACATATATTTTAATGTCAAAATAATACCAACATATTCATATAAAAAAATAAAAGATATAATATGTGGATTGATTAGCACAATAAAGCATTCACTTATCAATTTTGTTGATTCTGTTTACAATATTACGATTACAGCATAATATTTACTTCAAGATCAAGAGATTAACAAATATGCTAAAGAATATCTTAACCTTTTCCTAGATTAGTAAAATACTTGCCCTCATCATCAAACAAATCTTGCAAAGATTTGGTAAAAAAAATCTTGAAAAGAGAATTAGACAGGATGTAGGTAGTGCTTGCTACAATAATTTAAGTCATGAAAAATTAAAAGGAAACAAAACTTGCAGAGGTAAATGAGCTAAATGAGTGAAAAATATAGATATATAATTTTTATTAAAAGCAATTTCTTCCCCCCAGCACCATTTTTCTTTCCTTCCTCATCTCTCTCTTCAGCTCTCGTCCCTCTCTTCTCTCTATTTCCTTCCTTCTCTCTTAATTTCCCTAACTGTCGCTGCTCCATTATTGCCGGCCTTCCGCTATATTGTCTCAATTTCAGGAGACGTGAAGTTATTATACCAATTACCTTCCTTCCTTATCTCTCTCTTCCGCTCGATCCGGTCTTCCTTATCTTTTCTCTATTTCCTTCCTTGTCTCTTAGTTTTCCTCACTGCCGTTGCTCCATTTTTGCTGCACTTCCTATATATGCCCACTAAGAATGGATTTATGAGGGTTCCCCATATTGCCAACTCCTCCATCGTTGTCCCCTTCCTTCTCTCTCTTATCCCTCTACCAGTGAAGCTCTTCTCTTTCTATCATTTCTTATATTTAAACGGAAAAATAACACTGCCCTTTATGTTCTTTTGTGCTAATTCTTTGTACCTGTGCAGGAATCAAGAAAGGCCCTGTCTTTCGCGTGCAAAATCTCGGTTATAAGAGCGAAGTAGAGGTTAGTTAGTCGATGGAGGCAGGCGAGGAGTCATTGGAGGTTAATAGGAATCTTATGCACGTATTGAGCCATATAGTACTGGTTTCTTGAAGGTTTCTGATCTTCATACTCTTTACTATG
Source organism: Omphalea diandra (assembly GCA_949677035.1). NCBI lineage: Eukaryota > Viridiplantae > Streptophyta > Magnoliopsida > Malpighiales > Euphorbiaceae > Omphalea > Omphalea diandra. The sequence continues at coordinate 19,027 of CATIWR010041498.1, read as the reverse complement.
AGCAGTCTGGAAATCCTAGTGGGCATGTGAGTGGTTATAGTCCTTTAGTTTTGCTTTTTTAGTCTGTTAATGCAAATTTTGATTTGGGTTTCTTGTCTTCCTCGTTTTGTTTGGCATTTGAACATAATTTTACACTTGTGCTCGTTAAGGAAAAATATTTGGCTGGCTTGGGGATAATTTGGGGACACAAAGAGACTCTGCATATTTCTAAATCACATTAGAAAGAGGTACTTACTTTAGAAATAATGGACACATTACCCTCATAATTCCTTAGTACGCAGCTGCTAGAGCATGAACTAAATGGGAAATGATTACTGCCTATCTTCTTCCAAATGAAGAAAACTTTAAGAAAGGGGATGATGATAATTTTTCTTTGGTAAATGACTTGATGATCAAGTATTAAGGTTTTTATTTGTTTTTCTGGAAATAAAACTTAAATAAATTGTTCAATGTGAATTAGCAATTCAATTTACTATTTGGTAAACTTCAATAGTTTTGTATAATTTTTATAAGCAGTGTGCATATTGTATACCTATTTAATGGAATGCGAACTCCTGATAGAATATTTGTACTAAGCTGCTATGCCATGTGCAGTCATTGGCTTTTATCTAAACCACATCTATTCATTCTAGTATTGAATGGCTAGGTGTCCTATGTTTTTAAATTAAAATAATGGCAACTTCTCTGACTTTGCACTTTTATCATATTTTAAAGTCTTAAATTCGTAGTTTTAAGACAGTTGCCACAAAAAATTTTATTCTAATATCTTGTTCATAACCTGTAGATTAGAGCATATCCTAAACTGTAGATCACCGTTTTCTTACTACCTTCCAAGTGCACATTATTTGCTTGCTCGTCCTACTAATATTGTAAAGCCACGTAGGGCTTAAAATGTCCAACCATTAATTTGTTGTTTTATCTTTGTGGATGTGTTTGGTGATTTGGTTATTTGTCCATGATTTATAAGCTAGTTTTGCTCTGACAAAATGTTCATAATTTCTTTCAGCTGATCCAACTGCAACAATTAAATTTTTATTATTGGCTATTCAATCCCATTTTCAGTTGCTAGTTCTTTTGATGATCTTCTTACCTTGAGACAGGGAATTATGTGACTAGATGAACTAAAAAGGCGATGGTATCTGGTTAAAGTTAGATGATACCTTCTTAACAGGGAAAGGATGTGATTTTGGTTGTGATATGATTTGTTTAGTGCTGTACTTTTCTCTGCCAGAAATATCTTTGGTGTCCAGTAGATGTTACAACAGAGGATTTGATTGATAAAATTTCTTATCTCGACTTCTTTTTTTTTTTTTTTTTAATTGTTTCTTTCCTGATAATTGAATAAATAACTAACCAAACCACTTTGGACAGATTGTTCCAGATGCAGGACATTCGGTTAACTAAGTGGGCATAGCTGCAGAACTTGTGGCTGCAAATGAGAAGCTAAAAATATATTACCAAGCAGGGATCCTGAATTGAGAAAGTGGATCAATCTGCGTCAGCCAAAGAATCGCAATCAGTAAACGGAACATGTTTTCATGGACAGATTTGAGATCCACGGCGAATCTGGCTGCATAAATCTGAAGTTAAGCAAACAGAACCTCAGCTAAAAATAATGAGCAACTATGTTACCTTGCTCCGCTACGAGAAATGGTAGTTGGTGTTCAACCTTTAATAACTAATACCTGATGTGCATTGTCGAACTAGCTGTTTTAATAGCCTTTCTCGTGGATGTTGAAGGATTAGGGTAATTATGAATAGAACTGAACGTGCAAATAAGATGCATGATAGGAACTGAATTGAGAAGACTGGTAATGCCATGAGTTGGTAGAGTACAATTTTGTTCTAGATATCATATTGCTTAATTTTATCCAATGTTATCTTAGCTCATCTACGATGATTTTGCTCGAAAAACACTGAAGCTCTTTAACTAGGAGTGGCAAGGTGGCGGAGGAGCATCTTCCATCTCGGCCCTGCCCTCCTCACTCGTCACCTTAGCCTTCAGGGATTTCAGACCCTCCTCCCTTCCTCTTTTTTTTTTTTTCTTTTTTTCTTTTTTAAAAATATTTTTATTATTTTGAATTATTTTTTAAACAAATTAATTATATTAAATTAGAAAATAAAATGTTTTATACTATATATATATATATATATATATATATATATTGGATTTTTGAAAGTATTCATGCTTATGTTATTAAGACTTTCACGTCGATTTGTCCATATCAAACCTTTAAATTCTTATTTTTCGCATTTAAAATTTTTATAATAAGAAAAATGAAATTGATATTAATGATAGTTTAAAAATTACTAAAAGATGAAAACTTTGAAGTCGTAATATTATTTGTGTTCTTTTTATAGTTTCAGTAATTTCAACTATGAAGAAAGTTTGATTTCTTAATGTATTTAAACTATTCTTTATGATTTTCTTTGATTTCATTGTTGCTATCGTAAAAGTTTTTAATGTGAAAAAAAATATATAATAATTTGGAAGATTCAATATTTATGAACCAAAAATACAGAATTCAATAGCATGAATACAAAATTGAAGTGCGTCGGAATGCATCTCGCCAATTTTGTTGGTTAATGATGTAATCATTACTTGATTGTGATGAAATATAAGCCAAAAAAATATAATTAAAATGCTTTAAAAAATAGGTTTTTATTAGGATTGTTAGTAAAAAACAACGTCAAGTGATTGACCGTATCAAAAAAAATTAGAGGTGATGGCTGAAATTAGTGCCTGCTTGGGATTGCTATTTTATTAAATTATTACTATAATTTTTAATTTTAAAAATATATTTATTTATTTATTTATTTATAAAAAATAATTTAATTTCTTTTAGTTCTAATTTTTTTCCTCACAAACTGATTGAAAATTTATAATTAATTAAAAATAATTTTTTAATTTTTAGCTCAAAATTAATTATTAATAATAATAATGCGACACTCTTTAATGAAAATTTATTTTTGATACCAATAATAATTATTTGTAAGATTGACCCAACAAAAATTTAATTTTAATTCCAATAATAAGTATTTTTAAGACTATCCACTAAAAATATATCATGCCTTCAATAGAATAACTCTTACATTTTGACCGGATAGAAGATAAACTTATAATTATTTATATATTTTTCTTGATATTGTGGATAGTTATGTCAATAATTTTATATTTTTAATTGATAATTTATTTTTTCTAATTAATTATACATATTTGACTACAGAAATAAATGAATGTTAATTTTTTTTTCAATCAATTAAAAGTTAAATTTAATAGATATACTGATTTATGGAAACAATTATAAACAATTTTACCATCAAAAGAAAATTACCATTTTACTTATCAATTAAATAAGCAATTAAAGATCAATAAAAATATTCATCACTAAAATAAAAAATTAATTCCAATAAATATTATATTCGACTTACAAAGACTTACAAAATTTTCTTACATACATACCTCTAACACTGTTGTATTATTTTGTTATTTTTTTTTTATCATATATATATATATATGTTATGGTTACAAAAAGATCTAATCGTTGTTCTAACTATAATGTTTTCTTTCCTTTTTTTTTTTTCTTTTTTTTCGGTTATAGAAGGCTAATAAGCTGAAAGAGCATTATGGATTACGCAATAAAGGAAAACAAGTTCAAAACTAAACATCCACAAGTTACGAAAACATTGATAAAATGACAGGGTCATAAAAGGAGAAACAACAAAAACAAAAGCAAGATGGGATGAACAATCCATCGGCGGAGGAGGGGAGGAAACCTAATGTGCTCAAAGTAAAGCTTGCACATGCCTATCCATTTCAACCATTCAGATTTTCAAAGCTGCAAGTCGTCCATGCACCTCTTCCTTAAAGACAGATTGACAGTTATCCATATGTGCTAACCTGGATTCCATACGCACTAAAACCGCTTCCAATTGTCCCATAAAAAAAGGGAGGTGGAACATGAGTGCTGGGTTTGTAGGATCATAGGCTCGCACATGATGTGCAAGGATCATCACAAAGGCACCACTCATGTTCCATGTTATGAGGCCGTGCGCCTTCGAAATTTTCTGTCGTATGGGGCACATAGGCGCACGATCATGTTACAAGGCCATATGCCTTGGGAATTTTTTGCCAAATTGAAAAAACAATTGATGCACAAACATGTCCTTACAGTCGAGCGTTGTGATTTCCTTCCATGCAAATGCATGGTTTGATGATAGGGCCATGTGATGTCCTAAAGGTCTGCTTTGCAAGGATTGAGCACCATATTTAATTGGTCAATAAATTAGTATAAAATAATTTTGTCATAATGAATAAATATTTATTGTGACACAATATTTTGTCACAATATATAAAAATAAAAAATTACTGAATTTTAATTTAAAAAATATTTTCATTAAAGTTTTGGCACCAAAATAAATTAAAAACAATATATAATGAGAATATAATTTTGATATAATAATACTTTTGTCACTATATCTAATTTTTATGATATTATTATAAAATTATTTTATCATAATAAATAAATTTTATTCCAAAATAACTTAGTTATGATAAATGAAAAAATATATACATATACCACATTTTAATATATCAATTTTATTTTTCATAACATTCAATATTAAAATTAAACCACAAATTAAGGACATAAAATTTATATATTCTTAAAAATGCTTAATAATATAATATAAATCTAATAAATTTTTAATACTAAATTAATTTTTTCTGATAATAATTATTGATATCTTTACTATTTGAATGTGATGTTTTGAATTGTTATTAGACTTTACGTTATAAATTGTTGAATCTATATTTCATCTCTAAATTTGTAATTGAATAAATAGTAATTATTTTGAGTTTGAATAAAATAATTTAATATTTTTCATTTTTTTGCTTTATTTGTTCTTTCTTTTTAATATTTTTATTTTAAATAATAATTATTGATGATGTGTGAGTAAATGAACATAAGAACTATAATACAATGAAATATATTATCTAAAGTTCACATTATAATAATCAATTGGTTTTCAAAATGATATAAGCAATCACACTTCATAATTTTGTAATTAAACATGTTAACGATAACAAAATTTAAAGATAGATGACCACTGAAAAAACTTATTGATCCACACCAAATTAAAGGCATAAGTGAGAGGCACCTTGATCCACAATGAGTTGAGGGCATAAGTCAGAGATGTCACAAGTTATATTATGTTACAATGATTATAGATTTTGTCAAATTTATTTGTCATAAAAAAAACTTTATCACTGTATGATAAATATATCCATCACAAAAGGGTCAAAATGTAAATTGTCATAATATAAATATTGAGACGAGATTGTTTTGACTAACATGGTAACAAATCGATTTTATCACGTTATATTTATAACCACAAATTTCATGTGTTGTGACAAATTATTTTTTTCAAGACATTAAATTTCTTATAGTGATAATATATTATTATATTATTTAATATTATATTAATAATAATATTATATATATCATTACACTAATATCATATTATTTAATATAAAATTGTATTATTATATCTATTTATTATTATATTTATTATTTTTTAGTAAAAAAAAGCTTACAATACATAATAATATTACAAATATTTATCAAGACATGATTTTATGTAAAATGATAATATAACAAAATATATTTTGGGATTACAAAATATATAATGATATTACAAAAATATATCCTTATATTACAACATAGTTGTCAACACGTAAATTTTATGTAATATGATCATATTTCTTTCTTTTTACAACAAAAATATGAAATTATATAAAAAATAAAAGAACTCTAAATATTTTGTAATTTTATATAGTATTATGTATATTTTTCCTACTACAAAATATATCCTAGTATTATAAAATAGTGGTCAAGAAATGATTTTTATGTAATATAATAATATATCTATCTTTTACACAATATATTATGATATACAAAATGTATCCTAGTGTTACAAAATAGTTGTCAAGATACGATTTTTGTGTAATATATTTTTATCTTTTTACAAAATATATCATGATTTTACAAAATATATCCTAAAATTATAAAAAAAAAATTGTCAAGATATGATTTTTATGTAATATGATCATTCTATCTTTTTATAAAATATATCATGATATTACAAAATATCTTATAGTATTACAAAATAGTTGTCAACACATGATTTTTATGTAATATTATCAAATTTCTTTCTTTTTACAAAATAATCCATGGAATTACATAAAATGTGCAATAATTCTAAATATTTTATAATTTCATATAATATTATGTACATTCTCTATTACAAAATATACCCTTTAATTACAAAATCTAATATGATATTACAAAATAGTTGTCAAGACACGATTTTTATGTAATATGATCAAATTTTTTTCTTTTTATAAAATATTAATCCAAGCAGTTACAAAATATTAATCCATGCAACTACAAAAAATATATATTAATATTACAACATAGTTGTCAAGATACGATTTTTATGTAATATGATCAAATTTTTTCTTTTTATAAAATAATATCCATGAAATTACATAAAAAGTACAATAACTTTAAATATTTTGTAATTACATAAAGTATTATATATATTTTCTCTACTACAAAATATACCATAGAATTACAAAATATATCTTTATATTACAAAATAATTATCAATACACGATTTTTATGTAACATGATCATATTTTTTTCTTTTTACAAAACAATCTATGCAATTACCAAATATATCTTGATATTACAAAATTATTTTTAAGATATGATTTTTATGTAATATGATCATATTTATTTCTTTTTACAAAATAATCCATACAATTACATAAAAGTACAATAAATCAAAATATTTTATAATTTCATATAATATTATGTATATTTTCTCTATTATAAAATATGCCCTAGAATTACAAAATATATCCTTATATTACAAAATAATCGTCAAGCACAATTTTATGTAATATGATAATATTTCTTCCTTTTTACAAAATAATCCATAGAATTACATAAAAAAAAAATACAATAACTCTAAATATTTTGTAATTTCATATAGTATTATGTATCTTTTCTCTATTACAAAATATAACCTAGAATTACAAAAATATCCTCATATTATAAAATAATAGTAAAAACATGATTTTTTATGTAATATGATTATATTTCTTTTTTTTACAAAATAATCCATACAATTACAAAATATATTTTGATATTACAAAATAGTTGTCAATATATGATTTTTATGTAATATGATTTTATTTCTTTCTTTTTACAAAATAATCCATAAAAAGTGCAATAACTCTAAATATTTTGTAATTTCATATAGTATTATGTATATTTTCTCTATTATAAAATATACCCTAAAATCACAAAATATATCCTCATATTACAAAATAATAGTCAAGACATGTTTTTTATGTAATATGATCATATTTATTCTTTTTTACAAAATAATCCATAGAATTATATATAAAAAAAATACAATGACTCTAAATATTATGTAATTTCAGACAGTATTATGTATATTTTTTCTATTAAAAAATATACCCTAGAATTACAAAATATATCCTCATATTACAAAATAATTGTCAAAACACGATTTTTATGTAATATGATCATATTTCTTCATTTTTACAAAATAATACATAGAATTACATAAAAATTACAATAACTCTAATGTAGTATTATGTATATTTTCTCTATTATCAAATATATCTTAGAGTTACAAAATATATCCTCATAATACAAAATAATCATCAAAACATGATTTTTATATAATATAATTATATTTCTTCCTTTTTACAAAATAATATATAAAATTACATAAAAAGTACAATAACTCTAAATATTTTATAATTTTATATAGCATTTTGTATATTATAAAATATATTCTAATATTATAAAATAAGAATGATTTTATAATTATTTGCCAATTTTACAAAATAATCTATTTTACATACAAATAATATTTTTTTTATAAAAATAAGAATGATTATGTAATTTCTTTTATAACTTTATAATAAGATTATTATCTACATTGTTTCTCTATTATAAAGTATGAAAAATATTCATATTTGTTTATTATTTTACAATTTTACATATAAATTTTTATTTTAAAATATTGTTAAATATTATTATAAGGTTTGATTTATAATGAGTAATTTTACTTAATTTATAATTAACAAATGATACTCATTAAATTAATTTAAAATAATATTTATAAATAACTTTAATATATTGTCATATAAAAATATAATTTTACACATTACATATAAATAAAAGAAAGAAGATGAAAAATAAAATTTCAAATTTATTTTTATTGTATGATTCATTTTTATCTATATTATTCATTTTATTTTTATTTTATTTTCAATAAATTTCTGATTTTATCTTTTTAATATTAATTTATATATATTTAGATATCACTACGTTACATTCAAGTCCCACGTTATTCCAAAAGGCATTGTAGTAAGCAGCAATGTAGATGATGTAGCGATGTGAAATCAGGGTCTCAGCAGCCCTCCTTTGTTTAACGTGGAAAAGAGGGATGAGGGACCCTTTAATGGGAACTTGACACCTGACTTGCTTATTTTGTTTCTCTATCCCCAAAAAAATCTGAGATCCCTAACCAATGATATAACGGTATGCTTCTCCTAGTGAAAAGCAAAAAGCCAAAAGCAAGCACTGTTAATTGATTTCTACTTTGGAGATTGATTAGGCAATAGGGGTAGTGTTTATTTTCTTTTTCTTTCTTTTTGTTTTTTTGTCTTGGCCCAAAGATTCTCCATTTAATATTATATTTAGTTTCATTTTAATTTAAAATTTATTTTATTTTTAAAATTTTTATAAAATTTGTTTATAAATAAATTTGTATATTTCACATACTATAAAATAAAAATAATATTTATTTTAAATGAAATGAATTTTAAATGTAGAATTTAAAAAAAAAATTTATAATCCTTATATTATTTTTAAAAATTTTTTATAAATATAAAAAATATAAGAAAGAGAGAATAATGAGAGAAGAAAGAAAGAAGGAGAAAAATAAAAACTAATTGCTAAATCCGTTTCCAGCTTTTATAAAGAAGATGCCCCCATTTGGAGCAATCCTATCTTGCCAGTACAACGTGGGACAAGAAAGAATTTAATTTCAACCACGTGATTGCAGACCTGACGGAAAAGAGACAGCATCAAGTTGACATCAATGCTTTCCAAAAATTTGGTCGTTGGTGCAGTTGTGGCTCATACTTGCTTTCATTTATTATTTTTGTTTTCTAGTATTTTTCTTCTTTTTTGTGCAGTAACTTACTACAAAAATCTGCAAAATTAATAAATTAGAACTTATAAGCACTAGTAATTAATTATTAATATTTAATTATGAATGACCAATAAATAAAAATATTTAATAATTTAATAATTAAATATGTAATTATTTATAACATGCTAAAAAATAATTATTTTAATATTTTAATTAATTTTATATAAAATATTAGTTTGTATAATAATAAAAAATAATAAATATAATATTATTAAAGAAAAATATAAACACTAACTTTATATTTAACGTTATCAAAATTAATTTTTAGTGTTTAGTTTATTTGCAAAAATTGAATATTAATTTTTAAATTAAAATATTAATTGCCGATAATATGTCAAATATATTTTTTTAGCATTTACTAATCGCTAATAAAAAACATGAAATCAAAAGAGCACTTAATGTCACTGGAATTTTTTTTAAAAAAAAAGGATTATGAGTTTATTTTACGAATAATAACTCAAGACGCCACTTAAGAAAATAATTGGTATCCACCATAATACTTGTCTGCAGTTGAATCCCTCTCTAGACGACAAGAAACCTTAATCACTAAACTAAGCGCCCCAGAATTATCCAGTAGGACCTTATGGCTTAGATTAAGTAGAAACAAAATAATTATGAGGTAATTCCACATTGCCTCTGCTATAATTCTGTAATTTTTTTTTAATTTGTTCATATTTATGTTATTACATTAAAATGAGTAATAACTTTGTTGGATTCTGTAATTTTATAATAGAACGTTGTCTGATATTTTATAGAGGAAGTTACATGAGAAAATTGATATGTTATTAATTGCAATAAATATGTCCCTCAATTACTGAAGTATCATACAACTAAATATATTTTGTAATCTTTCAGTAAATGAGTAACTTATTTTATTGAATATTGTAATTTTCTAATATAATGTTGTGTAAGTTTTAATTGAGAATATATATATATATATATATATATATATATATATATATATATGTGTGTGTGTGTGTGTGTGTGTGTGATTAAATACATTATAATTTTTTATTGAAATAAATAATTTGTTCAGTGAATTTTATGTATTTATAACAAATTGTATAATTTTTTCATTAAAAAACTTATCAACGAAAAAGTTACATAACTCAATACATTATGTAATTTTGCATTTAAATGAGCAACTCTTTTGCCAAAATTTATAATTTTGCAATATAGTATTATGTAATTTCACTAAAAAAAAATTACACATGGAAATGAAAAAAATCACTTTTCAATGCCTCGGCACTATAGAAATGACCGTAACTGCAAACTTCAACAAAACTATAAATCCAAGCAACCAATAGATTGAAGTCTGATCGTCGGTACGAAATGACAGGTATGGACCAATTCTCCATTTCTCAAGTGTTTGCTCACCTAACAAGCCATGCTACAGGGGCATCATATTCTAACCTCATGTATTTGGTACCTAAAATATTAGCGACTGCCAATTTTACACAATTAAGAATAATATTTACAAGTATAGTTCTCTTCATTTGATGCATAGGATGTATGTACAAGAAGTGGAATCTACTAAAGACCAAATCCTTCAATTTGCATCACGGGCAGATACTCTAATTTCGTTTGAAGAATTATTTGATCTTTCCAAACTCATCTGGGATGCAGGATTCTCACACTGAGTGAACATTTTCTTTATAGCTTCTTCTTTCTCATCAATAAAGTCAAAAAAGTGAAAAATGACTTCAGAACAGCGAGCAGTTGATGAAATTGATGATGCAGAAGTCTGTTGCATTTGCCTGTGTTTGTAGCGTACAAATTGTCGAACCACCATTAGTAGAAATATTAGAAGGGCAATAAGAGTGAAGATACCACACAGAAGATAAAGACCCCAGAAGCTGATCAAATGAAGTTGGTTAGGCTCAGATTTTTGTCTCTTCTCTCCAGGACAGCCCATCTTACAAAACCATCTTTCGTGGATCTTCTGGAGCTCTCCAGTCTCAGAAAGTTTTAAAATTGCAGTAGACATGTCAACAGCAAGTGGAGATTCTCTTTGAAAAGCCTGATTATCACAATGAACACTTAGGAGAAAGTCCTGGTTTAAGATAAAGAAGCACAACAGATTTTCACATCCTAACGCCATAATTGAGAATGTTGTTCAGTTATGATATGCTTCAAAAAAAAAAAAAGAAAAGCAGTAAGAGTTACCATATTTTCACTCAAAGGATAAAAATTATTTCATTTTCTTATGAGAAGATAACTCAGTATGCTGATCCATGTTAGTCATATTTTTTGTTTATCCTATATGCAATGACAGATGAATGCACAATGAAAAAGAAAAATGCTTCTTGTACAAATGCTAACTTGCTAAGACAAAAGCATGCATGCACCAGTTCATTTTGGGAATTAGTTTACAACCAAAAATGCAATTTCAGTTACATGTTCGATAGAACATAAATCCTTTTTAATATCATGCAGGAACGCTCAATTACTTGCAAAGGAAGGTACTCACAAATCCCCATCCACCCCTAGTAAACGGTTGCCCAATAATCCCAAAGCCTGTATGTTGTGACAGAAACAGCTCAACATATGGAAGCTCATCTACTATTGCAGCAACCCCTCCATTCTTTGGCCCTAGCTTCAGTGCTCTTTCATACTCCTCTGGTGTTCCAATAGAAATAAGTCTATAACGAGGTATGTACAGACTTTCAGATAGGTAGCCATATGCAAATGATCCTACTTGGTATCCAATAGGCCAATTATTTGTAATCAAGCTATCAATTCCAGTAATGGGCGATGAAAGCTGCTGAACTGTAAGGATTGAAGTCAAACTCGCTGTATAGCTGGCCATTACCACCATCAACAGGAAAAGCCATACTACCATCACAAAGCGTCCAAGTGGACTCACCGTAGTTTCTCCTGCAGTTAAAGGACATTGCAGAAATCACAAATTTGATTTACAAGAATCTCAGAGTTGCCATTTTGTAATACAAATAAGAGATAAAAGGGCTATTGAATAATTGAACAGGCAACACAAAAAACAAATGTTATTAGTCCTAATTGCATTTTAATAGTTACCAAATTGTTTCTTGAAATGATTTTCTGCAACAATAAAGTCCTGAAACAAATGTACACATCAACTAAGAAGACCAACTTTAAAATTACATGTAACCAATTCTACTAGAACTCCATGTCAGACTACAATTGATGCAAAGGGTGAAAACTAAAGCCACGAGAATGTATTATGTCCACATTTCCAATAGAAAAGTGCAGTTTTCTTTCACTCGCAGTATGGCTACTGAGTACTATTTAATACAGTAAAATTCATAACAGAATAAGGATTTCTGCAGACTTATAGAATTTAGAGAAGAATTCCTTACGGTTTGCCTTGAACGGTGTTGAGAAGCTGAACCTGCAACAAGAAGTAGTTGAATAATGTTAATTAAGAGTTTGATTACCTTGGATACACAGCAAGTTCATAAATTACAGCATCAAACTGGGAAGTAAAGTGGAAGGAAGATTTGATGAGACCATGTAAATATAGACATGAACATACATGAACATTGTTATAATCTGCCTTCCAGGAGGACCTCTGAAATCATCATTGACTCGATGTTCAAGAATCCAAATAACCACTGCAATCATCACAAAAGAAGCTGCAGTGACACACCACATCTCCACCGTAAAAGGTTTAAGAAATACCCAAGCACTTGATTTTGAATTGTTAATTGGTGCCACAATAACAAGACCAGAAGAAGCATAAGGCTGAGAAAAATCCACTATTTTTGTCCGGTTTGTTACAATTGCAATGTCTCCAACAGCTGCATCAAATACCTGAGATCAAAACATTAAAGAATAAATAAGCTTTGAGCGTCTGCATATAACTTGTATCCATCATACATAGGTACATTAATGCATCTTTCAGGGTTGACCCGCTCTTGCACAGAACCCAATCAGACCAAGTCCCACCTGGAAAAAGTGACCATAAACCTGCATGCCATTATTATCTCCTTTTTTTTTTTTTTTTGCAAAGTGCTGAAGATAAAATCTAACCATGAAAATACACAGGGATTGTTTTAATTAATAAAGCATTTATATGAACCCATGGAGACATTTACGTATTAATGACTTTCTGGGCAAGCATGAGTGCAGTAACGAAGTTTCTGCATATTTCAGTGCAATGGCAAGTCATAGTTGCCCCAGAAGCCTTGCCTAAATTTTTTATTTGTTTACAACTAATTATACAAGTCTATTACATTTACTTACATCTTCTGCCACCATCTGTATAAACTCATTATAATTGGGATTAAACCGACCATCCCCAAAAAGCTCAAACCTGTAAGGTACATCATATGGGACTAGTTTCCTTGCTTCAAGGAACACATCTATACAGTATCCTTCAATTTTATGGCTCTTGTTTACTTTAGTTACAAAATCAACAAAACTGGCTCTGTATGGCACTCCAATTCTCAATGGTCTTTGATTGTCAGCAATTACCCAACCACGTGGCCTTTCATTTGTTCCACCAGGCCAGGTAATTTTGTTAAGCTTCTGATCCACACGGGAATAGTTAGCTTGCTCCCCTTGGCGAGCCTCTGGAGGCAAAAGTGAGAAACCTGAGTTATTGGACCAATAACCAGCTGTATGAACAGACATATTCTCAACATTAATGATATCATAACCACCACTTTCAATGGACCGGTGAGCTTGATTAAATTGAATGTGACCAGTTAAGCCAGTGAAGTTTGTCTGCAGCATTATGTTTAATAGATTAGTTCCACCAGTAAAGATTTTGAGCTCTGACAGCTGTAATTCCGATGTTTTCATGTCTCGTAGCTTGTCATTGAAAGAAAACGTGATATTGTTGAATTCATCAATGAACCTATCAATTGCATATGCAACAATCCAAACTGTATCATAAGCCTGAAGTCCATAAGTATTCAACTTAGAACTTGCTGATCCCTTCTGCTGCATTTCTCTCCACCGAGACACAAACGCTTTCTTCTGGCTGGACTCTGGAATATGTTGACGAAGTCCAACTACCCCTTCAAGAGCACTAAGTAAAGTTTGATTCATCTGAGAGAATGAATCTAGAGTAGCAGAAAGCCAATCTGTTGCAAGCCAAACATAATTGTTGGTCATCATTTGAAGTTTTTGAGCAATGGTAAAGATTCTCAAACTTGGGTCTGGACTAATATGAACGACATAAACACGCGGACCAAGAAGTTTGGATTTCTTGAGCAAATCTATCATCTCAGTTTCATTGAACTTGACAGACAACTCCAGTTTATACAGCTTTCCCATTTTCTTTGTAAGTTCATCATGCAAAGCAGCTATTCCATTCCTCCCATAATCATCATCCACATAGATTGCAATTACCTGTTTCCATCCATAAAATTCTATCAAATCTGCCATGGCAGCCATCTGATAAGAGTCACTTTGTGTGGTTCGGACAAAAAAGGGAAACTGGAGAGCAGATAGAGTTGGATCAGTAGCACCATAAGAAATAAGGGGCACTTGAAGACCATTTGCAATTTCAGAAATCATACGAGCTATTCCAGAGGACTGTGGACCAATTATGGCCACAACATTTGCCTCCAGCATCTGAAAAGCTAGCAGAAAGGAGACATACAATCAAGACAATTTAGTCTTAAAAAACTTCACTCTGAGTTTATAAATCCAATACCAAATTTTGAAATAGAACTCATCATCAAGGACTTAAAGCCGTGAGAACTAATTTATGACTGATAAAATATATGGAAAGCAGCATCATGGATGTCAAAATTGGATTCCTTTAGCTAACAAGAGAGAGTCATGATTAAAAAGATAAAAATAATAAAAATTGAAAGGTTATAATTAAAAAATAACCATCAAAATTCAATACAATTAAAACGTATCACTTGGCAAATTTCAACAAGTGAAAGAACAATAGTATTGAGAGAGTAATACAGATAAAATCTAATTCTCAAAAGAACAAACAGGTACAATTCTTCTAAATCATACAACTAAATTGCAACAAAATGACGAGGCAGGGGATAGGAAGGGTTACCTCCAACAGAACCCAAGAAGACACTACAGTTTGCGTCTTCCAGTAACAGCCTCAGCTTTGTCCCATTAAGAATTCTAGTATCTTCATTAATATCAGACACCGCAGCCTCTAACGCTGGCTTTGCAACTCTACCAATAACCGAATTAGAAGTAAAAACTGCACCTATATTTACAACTTCAGGCCTTTGACAGCTAACAAAAGCATTGGCAAGTACCCATAAGAAAAGAAACAGCACCAATGGCTTTGCCATTCTACTCCTTGAAGCTAAGGAACCAAAATCTCATGTCTAAACAGTACCTAATGGAAAATAAGTTGAAAAGAAAGAGAAGGCGCGCAAAACTCAAAAGAGAGAATTTATCAAGAATAGCAGGAAAAGGGCTTTTGTTTTCTTTCTTGATCAATGTAGTACTTACTCTTAAGCTATTTGGAAGGTAAGTTTCATCTATCTATGAGTAAGAAGAGACAAACAAAGAAAAGCAAACACAAAGGCAAGGCTAGATGAAAAGGATGGGTTTGGGAGGGCCCCGTTCTTGAAAAAATGAATTATAATAATGCTATAAACAA
This sequence comes from Omphalea diandra, assembly GCA_949677035.1. Lineage (NCBI taxonomy): Eukaryota > Viridiplantae > Streptophyta > Magnoliopsida > Malpighiales > Euphorbiaceae > Omphalea > Omphalea diandra. The sequence continues at coordinate 3,135 of CATIWR010041498.1, read as the reverse complement.
GAAGATAAACTTGGCAAGTGGAATTCAACCTTGTGGGAATCATGTAAAACAATCAAAAAAGAATCTATAGAAAAGGGGAAGAAGAGAATTTCACACATTTTAGGAAGGAGGAGAGATTATAAGCACAGGCGGAGGAAGAAACGCAATTGGAGTACAGCGGGAGAAAAGGACTAGACTTGTAAGGCAGTTGCACACGTCAATTTGTATTTATTTAACAAAAGGTTAAAATATTATAAACCCACACTCGGATTTTGTTTCTTATTTTTAAAAAATATATTATAAAATGTTTGTAATTTGATATCATTACTTTTATAATTTTTTCATTAATTTCACAATTAAATTCTGATAAAATGTTAAAACTGCCTTTGATCTTTATCTTTTACTACGCTTTTCCCGCAAAACAACCTAACTCATATTTTGACACTTCTTTCTTCATTATTTTTTGATATTAGAATCTCTATCATACTATTCGTTTTAATTTACATTTATGGCAATGAAAATTGGTTTGATTTTGTTTTAATTTAAAAAATAAACTTTTGATTTAGTTCACTCTTTTATATAAAAAATAAATAAATTTAATTAATCAAAATTATTAATATATTAAATCAATTTAAATTGAATGAACTTAAAATATATATATATAATTTAATTAAGTCGAACCAAACTAAAATTTTATAAATTCAGTTTAAGTAGATTTATAGATATATAAAATTTAATTTATTTGATTCAATTTATTAGATTTTCTTAAAAATTTTGATTTGATTTGATTCTTAAAATATAAAATTTAATTTATTTGATTTTGATAATAAATTAAATCGAATCAATCGAAAAATCAATAATTTAAGTTAATTAGGATTATCTTTCTTTGATTTGTTTTATTCAACAAGTCATATTTCATTTTTTAACATAATATAAATTTATTTTTTAATTTATCATATTAAAAAATTTTGTTAAATTTTCTATTAACTTTAAATAAAATGTTTATGATACTTTTTTATATGAAATTCCTTTTTATTTATTATTCTCCATTAAACACTATAAAATTGAAAAAATAACTAAAAAAAATTACCACCTGAGCCAATGCTTCATCCAAATATATGAAAATCAAATAAAATCAAGAAACAAAAATCATAGCAACAACCACTCATCTCCACAAGATCATCAGTTGGTTATATCTTCAAGAAATTCATCCAAACATCAAATTTCACTTAAAAAAAAGTCATAATCCATAAATAACATAATAAATAAACAACGAAATTTTAAAAAAAAATTATAGTTTACTGTTGACGAAGCAAAAGTATCTGTGCTGCCTCTATCATTTTTGTCGTCTATCTCTAGTTGGAAATCATTGAAAATGAGTTCAAAATGGATCATCCATTATAGAGGTGGCCACCGCCGGTTCGGAACAAGAACCAAACCGGTCAAAATTGGCTTAAAATCGATCAAATCTAAAATTGGGATCGGACCATCTTGGAACCATGGAGGATCAATTCAAGGCCGGCCGGTTCCTCTTTTAATGAAATCGAAACCGCTAGTTCTGGAGTTTTAGTTCCAAACCATATATATATACTCACTTTCACTCCCTAATTTTTTTATACAAATTTATATGTACACAATTTCTTTTTTCAATATTATTTTTATATTCTATTTTTATTTTCTAAATTTATACATAATTATGTTTAAAGAAATGACAAATTTTAGTGGAATAACATCCAATTGATATTTTGAAAATATAATAGATAATCTAAAAATGAGTATTAATTTTTAGTAAGAAAATTAAGTTCAAGCCTTTTAAAAAAAATTAATATTATCTGAACTGGCCAAAATCAAAATTGGTCGGTTTCGAACCAGCCCAAAACTAGTCCAGTTCCAGTGAGGATGGAATTGTGAATCGCTAGTTCCTGAAACAGAACTGGCAGCCACCGTTACTCATGTTTATAGTGCTCAATTCTTTATTTGGAGAAAGGAGAACGGTAAGAGAAGGGAAAATAAGACGGGAAAAAGGGCAGAGAATCTTATATTTTGTTTAGGAAAGTGATGTTAAAGAGGAAAAGAAAAGTGAATAGAGATTTTTTTTTTTTTTTTTGTTGGATCTTTTTGTTTGAAATCATCTGGAATTGGAGGAAAAAGCCATAATTTTATTTTTAGCATATAATTACTAATTTACCTATCAAAAAACCTTCTTTCATCCTTTTTTTTTCTAAACTTTCTTTAATCCATTTTCATTGCAAATCTAAAATTATTTTGTTTCTTTATTCTTATATATGGAAAATAGGTTCACGTTTTATTATTTTTGGTAAGTTAAATAAATTTTTATAATTTTTTTGCTAAATTAAATGAATTTTTATATACAAATGTATGACCAGGAAGCATAATAAATGATATTTATCACATTTTAAAGTTATATTAAATTTGTTTTTTTCTCTTTTAGATTAGCCATAGTTTAATATAAATTAATTAAAAAAACTATACGCATTTTATAGTTCATGACCATGAAGGGCAAGTACTTGCAGCAGGTGCACGTAGGATGGCAATGCAAGGCATATGTACTCTCGCCGAACCATATGCTCTATGATGGGCAATGGAAAAATTATTGGAGTTTCGTGTGTTTTGTAAGGAGGTGGAATGTGACTCTAACAGTGTGTTTGGGAGAGGGTAAAATAAAGGGGAGAGGAAAATAGGAGGGGAAAATAAGGGGGGAAAGCCAAAATTCTCTGTTTGGAAAGGGGAGGAAAATAAAGGGGGGAAGAAAAATATCAAATATTTTACCCTCCGTACTTTCTCTCCAAAATGGAGAGAAAACAGGGAAGAATGAGGGTTTTTGTATGAAATGACCATCTTGCCCTTACATATTGGAAAAAATTACAGAAACAAAACAGTGTCTGCAAATGCTATAAACAGAAAATTGGTCTGTCCCGTTTTCATCCTGGATTTTGTTGTTGATATGCTCAAAATGTGTTAAAAGCCTATACGGCACATATATATATTTTTGTGTATACTGGGTATATAAGGCTTTTCTGCAACAAACCCAGAAACAGAGTTTGCAAAATATAGCAAAAGCCAAGAAACCCAGAAGATCTGATGCCTTACATTTCAATTAACGAAAAACAACCCCAAAAAATGAACAAGAAACGA
>CATIWR010041483.1:0-37587 GCA_949677035.1 Omphalea diandra | reverse complement strand
ACACACACACACACAAAGTATTTTTTATTAGTTTTACTAGTTAATCCACTCAATTACACACACACACACACATTACTAGTTAACCCACTCAATTAGTATATCCTATTATAATTACTATTCTTAATGACTCATAATTAGACTATTTATTAATTATAAATTATAATATAGTAATCAATATTAAAAATCATTTCAATTTAACATGTAAGTTATTAGTTATTATTTGAATTATGACCTATTTATTTTAGTCCTTCATTGATTAAAAGCGAGAAATGTAAAATTTATTTTATTTTGATTCATAAAGATTAAAAAATGAAAGTTTATTTTTTTAATAAATTAAAATAACTGAATATCCAAACTAAACCTAACTATCTCGAAATGATCAAAAAATTGAATTGAACTGCCCTGAATTTATAAGGAATCAAATTGGACTAGACTGATGATACTGGTTCTCCATTTTTAAAATCTTCAAAATTTTGATTTAGATCCCAAAAATTTATAAATTCCTAAATTGAACCGAACCATACTCATCCCTAATGTTCATAAAAACAAAAGATTAATTCATAAGTGAGACTCATTCATAAACCAACATTCTTTCATAAACAAGATAATCTATTTAATCAAACTACCATCCATGATTATAATTCAAAATAACACAATAAGAAGGAAAACTTAAAACACATATTATTAAAAAGTCATTTAAAAACTAAAAGCTTTCGTAATCCACCTCATCAACATCATTCTCTTTCTACCCTCTTAATTGTGGTGTAAAAAATAGTATGGATTAGATCATTGTATGTCACAACAAACTCTACTTCATCTAATTTTCTCCAGTGAAGAACATACATAAACCTGATCCAATGGTGTTGAATCCTAGCACTTTTCATAACACCTTGATCATTTTCCTTTAGCACATAGTTACAAATCCAATACCTTTTTAGTTTAGGGTCATAAAGATACACAGTTTTAGCTAAGACTGTAATATGTGGCCTTGCAATACTAATACAGATACTATGTTTTTATTCAAGTAACAAAAAAGAAAAGGGAAAGGAGTAGGGGTGAGCAATCGGTCATTTTTAAGGATATTTTTAACCGAACCGAACAAACCGAATCACTAGACATTTAAATTGAATCAAATTAAAAATATATAAAAATCAACATAAACCAAAACAAATTATAAAAATCAAATCGAAAATTTATAAAAATCAAATAGATAGAATCAAATAAATTGAAATTCCATTAAAATTGAATTAACTGAAAATGTTCATCATGCAAAATAAAAGACATTCAATTGTTGGTTCTTAAATCATCAACAATATTAAAACAATAAATATTACAGTCTAGTACTAATGAAAATAAAAATTACAATACTAACCTAAGAAAGAAGCCCACCAAAGAAAACCATTTCTAATTTCACAAATCATCTACATCCCAGCCTAAGAAAGAAGCCCACAAAAAAAAAAAAAAAAAACCATTAATTTCACAACTCATCTACATCCGAGGAACAAAATATCACCATTTGTTCTTGTGTCACCTCTTCAAGCAATTCAATTCTTGACAATGGCTTGCCCTCCCAAAACACCAAAAGATAAACCAGAAAAATTTATATTAATTAAAAGCATCCATACCAAAAAAAAAAAAAAAAAAGGAGTAAATTTTTAACGACAGTCACATGAACAATTTTCCCAAAGAGAATCATTTTTAATTTCAATCAAAAGCACAAAAAGAACAAGAAAAGCACACAAAAGAAAATCAATCAACTAGCCAGTAGTTTTTCGCATAAAAGTAAGAGAACAAAGTGTTGGAAAAGGGAAAAAATTAATCATTATTAGTCTTCATCGTACCAGAAATACAATGAATTTTAGTTTGAAGAAATTGTTCATCATACCAATTTTCACCAAAGATAAAGAACCCAAACATAGTTTAATCAACCACTTTCACTACCAAAACAAAAACATGCAACCACAACACCAGATCTAAATCTTACCTTCTTACTTGAAATCTTCTGTTGAAAGAGGTAAAAAGCAGCCAACAGTGAGTGACAAGTGAAGAGGATAGAGTAACGAGATAGGAGAGTGGCTGAATAGAAAGGAACTCAAACACAATGAGTGACTTGTTATGAGATGAGAGATGGGATGAAAGAGGTCAATAGAGATGGAGGAACGACTGGGTGGTATAATAGAAAGGATCACAAATAACAGATACATCGTAGATTAGGGTTATTAAACAATGTGTTTTTTAAGTTGGTCTCTTCGATTGTCTAACATCTAAAATCGAACCAACTGAAAATCAAAATTTTAATGTTCTCATAAACTGAACCAATAAGTCATATGAATCGAATAGTATCAGTTTGGTTTACAAATTTTTTCAAAAATTTGCTCTCCCCTAAAAAGGATTGAAGAGAAAGATAAATTTGACAAGTGCGAAGTAGTTTTAATTTCAACTTACCAATCATAGTTGTTCATTTGACATATCAATCAAGGATGTTCTAGTTTGATTGTGCCACTTCCAAATTAACTAAAAAAAAAGGGGAATATACAGAGATCAAAATTTCCTCTGCCAGTTGATAGCTTCAAACTTGAATAATGGACAGTCTTACATCACATAATTCAAACTCTTATTATTAGCAATATTTAAGATAAGTCTATTAAGAAAAAAAAATTATGGATGTAAAGGAACAATGGTTATATGGCTTAAGGAAAAAAAAACACATACTTGAATTTGAGATTCTTCACTTAAAACAATATTCAAATTTATTAAATTGCTAAGATCACAACCATGAGAGTTACTAGCTCCACGACCGCGACTATCACCTTCACCATTACGTATAGTAAAGGTTATAACACAACCTACTTGACCACCACCTTGAACACTAATAACTCCACAAGAATTTTTAGAAACAATAATTATGCCATGACCACTAGAAGCATTTCTAGTAGCAGTTGTGCCATACTCACCATAACCGCCCTTGTCATAATTCTAATATGGCCTTTTTTAAAGCTAGACCTGAAATGACTACCCCGTGGCCTTCGTTGATTAGATGCAAAAAGTGGATTTCTTACAATCCTTTGTTGAGTCTGTGAGCTTTCATCATCATCAACTTCTAGTTCATCAAGTAGGTTGATTTCTGAGTCATTCAACCATGATCCCATTCTGTAAGTTTCAATTTCAAATTTTCAGGACTTTTTTTCATATGGGCCATTCCTGAATTGCTTTTGCTAGCATTTCCAAGTCTATAGGTGTCACTAAAAATTTTCTCAATGTCCTTGAATTTTTCATATTTTGCTATCATATAAGGGTATCCTCTACAATAATAATAATAAAAAAAAAACTTTTTATGCTTATGATCGATGTCTTTCCGCCATCTCTTTAAAATATACCTCTTATTAATTTGCCTTATATCTTTCATTGTAATTACCTTCAATATCTAAGCACATAATATCCAATTTGTTTCAAATTCTTCGTAATTATATTTGAAAATGGAGCCCTATAAAGAACAATGTAAACAAATTCCTTTGACACACCAATCATTCACCAAACTTCTTTCCAGAATTTCATACTTCTCAAATCCTTACTCATTTTTCATTATTATCTTCATCTTCAATAGGCTGATGCACATGGCAATACCATATTTGCTTGATTTAAGACTAAAACTTCTCAAAGATCCCATTTGTGTACATCATAATTGTCTCTTCTAAGAAAAATATGGCACTCACTTAACTATAATGTTTTTAGATCTACAATTAGCAAAAAATTTTCTCTACTTGATCACATAGTTATTTTATATTGCTCAACAATATGTTTAAAAGTGCTTGTGGAGTTGACATATCCATCAAAGTAGGCATGTATACTTTCACTTCTTTGAGTTGATATCATTATATCCCAAAAGATATGATTGACATAAACAAGAACCTAAAACTATCTCTCATTGAAAAGCTTTTTTAACCAATCGTTAACTTCCAATTTGTACTTGGCAACAAATATGCTCCAATTTCTCTAAAAATGGCAGGTGTTAGGTTATCATAGATGACTACAAGAAACTCTTTCTTTACTTTGACATATTCCTTCACTCCCTTAAATTTCTTAGGAAACTTACAAAGTATGTGCCATATGTAAGAACTGTTGAACCTTCTAGGTTACAAGCTCTTATTTTGATGATTACAAACAAGATGTAGGACTAACATTTGCCTAAGATTATTTGTGTTAAAACTTGTAGGTACATCAATTCCTTGAACTGTAATGATTGGAGAAAAATTTGCTTTTAGCTCATTTCAGTTAAAAAAAAAACTCTAAGTACTAACGGATGAGAATCAAAGCAAACTCAGTTAAATTGCCTAACGGGTGTTACCCACTTTCAATAGGTGTTAAGGACTGTGCAATAAGCATTACTTCTATCGCAATAGGTGTTGGACAAGTGTTCTAGTGTGAGCTATGCTTTATGGATGCCATAGGCATTAGACAAGTGCTTACATATAAGTTATACTCTCTGAACCTCGTAATGAGCATCATGATTTCACAACAGGCTTTGAACTGGACTCCGCAACTGGCGTTGCACTTTCATAATAAGCGTTGGAGAAGTACTCTAGTTTGAGTAATGTTATCTTGATTTCAAAACAGGGGTTACACTTTTGCAACTAGCATTGAAAAGTGTTTTAGTATGAGCCATACCATTTGGACCTCCCAATAGGGTACGCTCAAATAATCAACAACCGTTAAGATGTTTTCAATGGGCATTGCAAAAATTCCAACAGGTATTAAATCACTTATGGAGATTTTGAAAAATAGAACTAAAAGATCACATTTTTTGGAAACCAACGATAGACATTAAGCAAACTCCCACGGGCGTTGAGGTTAGAATTAACAAACATCACTTATATCCAACAGTCGCTGAAGAAAAAGTGAAATAAACAATTGGAAAAAGTCAAAGGACGAGCCTTGAGTTAATTACTCTCAAACAACTAGCTTCAACGGGCGTTTCGATAGGACCCATGATAGTTGAAGTTGAATATTGACTATCAACCATGTGTTTGCATGAAATCAACAACGATTGATGCCTCAACAATGGGCATAAAGTTTCTTTAATAGGTGTTAACTGCTTATAGTTGTCATGTGAAGTGACAACTCTTCTCTAATAGCTAGTTCCTTGATTAGTTTATAAAAGGGAACCACTCTCAACAAAAAAATAAGGAGAATTATTCTATTAAGTGGGAAATCCATTTTGAAAGCTTTTCTAAATCAAAAAACTCTCTCACATCAAACTTACCTTGTAAATGTACTTTGAGCATCTATTCTTGCTTGAGTGAGAGAGTTTTTTCCTTCTCCTAAAAATGTAATAACCTCTTAGTTTGTAACTCAGAGTTGAGAGACCATTTAAAATATCTCTTGTGAAAGATTTAAGGTAGTGCATGAAAACTACTTTGGGTTAAGTTAAGTAGTGCTTGTGAACTACTTGTAAGAGGTTAATTATGCCTAAGAATCTATCACTTGTAAAGGCTTGACAAGTGTCTAAAAACTTACTTATGTAAATGTTATTGATAACACCTTAAGTTATCACAATATTGAAGGCTCTAGTGGAAATACTAGAGGATGTAGTTTTCATGACAAGTTGTGTCGATCCTTTATAAATTTTATGTGTCGATTTTTCATCTATTTTTGCTTTGATTTTTAATTTATTTTCGTATTTAGTTTGAATTTAAAAAAATCTGCAATTGCACTATTCAAACCCCCTTTTAGGGCACCAAGGGATAACAATAATCGTACTTATCATAATTTCTTTTATTGTACTTTTCATACTTTCACATTGAATTGTCATTAGTGTATTTAGAGCTCAACCACCCATTATTGCCAGCCACATAGTAAAAAACTATTCATAAGTGTTTGTGTTCTTATGAGAAATAATTGAACAACTTGATAGAAAGTATTAAACATGTTGATTAAATCTAATAATGCTTGCAAATAACATTTCATATCAATTGACAAGGTATGATGAATTACAACATCACAATTCATATGCTGCTTTGCTACAAGGATGCACCTAGAATTAAGCCTTTCTTCTTCATCAGTATGAATCATGCGTTGCAATAATCCTTTGGCAAAAAAAGTTAACTGCTCAAGCCCTCCAACTTGTACTTTTAAGAGTCTCACACTTTTGGTTGACCTTATTCTAGTAATATCAATTTGCTTAAGGCTTTCTTTTAATACATGAAGTTAAAGTCCTACGTGCATACATGAACCTAGACATAATAGGGTGCATACCATGGTTATCTTTAGTCAAATTTGAACACTTGCCACAAACCATTATTTTTCAAAATTGTATATAAATGTGTAAGGTGATTGATTCTTTTCATCGTCTTCTTCGCATAAGATTTCCTTATACTTTCATAACTAATAGTTTGATATCTATGGTCACTATCACTACCCTTTGAAGCAAACATCTTAGCCATACTGAAGACCTTTCTTTCTTGCATATGAAAGGCAAGACTTAAATAAAGTGTCAATACTAGCATAATATTTGGCCATATTTTGAGCTCCATCATCTTTTACTTAATCATTCTGCTGCATTTCTTCATCGAATATCTAAATTAGATTGTTATCCTCATCTTCAACTAATTGATCTATAGCTACCTCATCATTTTGCAACTCCTCATGCTACTCAGAACCACCATCATCCACTCTCCTATCAACCATGAAGTTATGTTGATCTTCCATTGTTAAAGAAAATAACATAGAAAATTTTTTGATGATTTTAATCTTGATTGTTGAAATTTGACAACAAAAATAAGAGTCAAAAAGAAAATAACATTTATTATTACTAATAACAAAAAAGATTAGAAGCAACATGGCTGTAAGGGGAGAATTTGCGCAATAATAGAGGGAAATAGAGTAAAAAAGGAGAGAAATGGTGCAAGAAAGGAGAGAATTAGTGCAAATGGCGTAAGTAGATGTCCTATTTCTCTCCAATACTGACACAAGAATATAATTGATTTTTTGTAGCCATTGATCCGTGTTTAATATTGATCAACTTGAGCCAAAAAGCTTTTTTTTTCTTTTTCAATTAAATCAGCTTACGAGTTTGCTTGCAATGTTGTATTATATGTTAGGAATTCACTATGGGGAAAGCTTTGAAAGATGAAGATTCCTCAACATGTGTGCGCCTTCATGTGATTAGCGTTGCATGGGAAATTTATGACTAATTTGGAACGACAACGTTAAAGTTTGACTCTTGATTCCATTTGTTTGGTTTGTAGGCATTCTGAAGAAAGTGTCTTGCATATGTTTCGTGATTACCCTATAGCATGGGAATTTTGGTCATGCATTTGGGATTAAAATTCTTTGGTTCAGTTCCATTCTTTTCAGGTTGAACACCGGGTGGCAAGGAGTAATCTCAGTGCGAAAGTGGATGTCCAATTCTAGCATCACTTTGTGTATAAGCAGCCGGTAGATTTAGAGATGGAGGAATGAAATGATCATAGAAAATAATGAAACTGGAATTCATTCTAAGATTACTTGGATTGTTAGTACAAATTCTAAATCAATTTCAAAATAGGAAATTAAAAATTTTAAAAAGTAAAAATTTTAATCAGAAATTCTGAATATATAAGCGCTTGCAATAATGTAATAAGATTATCAGTAATTACTTCATTTAAATTCAATAAATTTTTTTAAAAAATTGTATCATACAATATTGGAAGTGTGAATCAATAAATAATTTTGTTATTATCTCATATAAGTATATATATAATTTCTAAAAATTTATTAATTTTATTTTTTATTATGAAATACTTAATATTATTTATTTGATTGATTGTCAAGAATTATTTTATTCAAATTTTTCTTGAAATTATATCATATAAAATTGAAAATATACATCAATAGATAATCTTTTGTTACAACTACTTTTATATATAATTATCAATTTTAAAATTTTATTTTACTATTTTATTTATGTAATAATAACTTTCTATAGCATAATAATCATTGAATTAATTAATTAATTTAATAAAAATAAATGTTAAATTTATTATTATAATTATATCTCAAAACATTTGAGTTTGCAACTAATTATATATTGTAATATTGTAACTATATATTATATGTACACGCAGATTTTAACTCAGTATAGTAGAGTTCATTATTGGCTAGTTTCGATTGCGAGTTTTACTAAAGAATCATTACTGTATCATAATTTCAGTTTAGTTTAATTAAGTGTCAACAGTATTCAACCATTCCAATTATGGTACATGTGCTTAGCGGTAATGGCCACCAACTCTTTGCAACAAATTTCTTAATTTGACCGTCTACTAATAACTCAAGCAACAAGTCCATCCACCGTTTTTCAAGATAATTTATGTGACGTCTTTTTGTCATTTCTCCGCCTACACTAGCAGATGAGTGGCGTCCTTTGCTTAAATTTTTTTATTTTTATCGTTGGTTGATATTTTAGGGATGGAAAAAAAAAACAATAATCATAAGTTCAGGACCAAACGACAAGAAGCAGACACAAATCTTCTTCACATTCGAGAAGAGAATGAATGATCGAGTAAATGGAGTACATACTCTAAAAATACTCTGCTTCCAGAGAGAAAATTGCTACGTACATGATGCTGTCATTCTCCTGCATTACCGCCCAAAACCCAGTCACCAGCAGCTGAAACAAACTGATACTTTCATGAAAAAAACATTATTTCATTCAAAACCACAACATATATGTCGCATGTTTACATCGCAAATCACGAATTAATCTCTGTACATAAAAATCAAACCAGTTTGCACCCCCTACTAGGAATGCAAGGGTGTCATCAAAACCTGGACGTCAACCCAAACGATACATACTGCTATTTAAAGCCATGCAGAGAAAATAAAGATGGTCAGACATCAATAAACCCCGTTAGAACTGTAGAAGCCACTTCAATCAAGCTGAAATTCAGTCACTTAAAATGGCATCATACCAACCACTAAAAGTAAAGTAATTGACACTCAATTCTTTGATTTTGAATGCTTTACGAGCCAATCGATAACTGTATCGATGTTTGTGGAGTTCTTGCATGAAATCATGAAGCAACAAACTTCTCTGTCAGTAATAGACTTGAGACCCCTGCACAACACAACAGAGTTATTAACATTTAAATAAGGAAAAACTAGAAGAATATGAAGCAACATCAGATGTACATTTCGTACACATTATAGGCGAGTTTGCATTCCTATTGCCAATAACAATTTTTGTGCAAAAAAATGGATGAAATCCTTTTTGCTAATTGGTAGTATATTTTTATAATATGTGCTTTGAGAGCTAAAAATTGATTCTGAAAAAATCTCAAATTTTAAGATTTTGCAAATAATTATTGAGTAAAGTACTTTTAAAATAGCTAAACACTATCTCAAAACTTAGAAATGTCGTAATTTTAGTAAATTACTTATAGATTTTTGGAATAGCAATGCCAAACAAGCTCCAAGCTGTGGATTTGTTTTGTTCAATAATTTGTCAATAATCCATTACTGGAGAGGAGTTTTCTTTCAATTCATTCAAACAAATGGCTGTCTGTGAACACTATAACTGCATAGCCAATCAGTAATAGTGATGTGCATATTTATATGGCAGAAGAATTTCCTTATGACAAGCCTCCCAAACACCATCTAAGATCTCTAACTGTACTTACATTTGTTCTGTAAAATCTTGTTTAGACAAAGCTCCTGGCTTGTCAATCTTGTTTCCGAGTACCAGCAAGGGAATACTATTCAGCGAGGGCTTACTCAAAAGATCGTGAAGTTCACTTTTTGAGACTCTTAAATTATCATAATCAGCAGCATCTACAACATATCTGCAAACATATCCAAAATTAACCTTGTTTTCGAAAAAAAAACAGGTAGCATGAAAATATTTTGTTTAAATTCAGATTCTAGTATGTACACAAGGCATAAAGTGTCACTGATGCAGAAGTAAGGTGTTATATAAATTTATTAAGCATTATACTAATTGGAAAAAGACAACATAAAACTCAGGATGCATGCTTAGCTGCATCCGCATCAAAAAAGAAAGGAATAATATATTATTCTGATAAAAAAATGAAGTGTCAATGTGAAAATGCAATCTTACTATTTAGGACACTGCTTAAACAGGGTCTCATCAAAATGATGTCATGTGCGATGTGCCCATTAGCCTGAAGTTTGTCTTTTTTTTTTTTTTTTTTAAAAAAAAAAATTTTTGAACAAAGCTTGAAGATAAGCTTAACAAGCATGATGAGGAAAGTTCAAGGCAAGCTAACAGCAAAACATATCCATGATAGATAGAAGAATAAATAAAAAGAACTTTTAGATTTACATAGCCACAAGGAATGTCGACCAACATACATGAGCAGGCTCAGATATTTGACATAGACTCTGAAATTTGAAACATCTTCGTTCAGTCAAAAAATGACCAGAAGCCCATAAACAATCTATCTTCAAGTGTGGCAAAAGACCATTCCTCTCTTTTAAAAGATATCCTACTTCTTGATTATCATGAAGCAGCATCCACTATCACACATCTATTGACAAACTATCACCAGAAGAGTCGATTGTACAAGTTGGGCAAATTCAGCAACGAATTTAGAGGCCAATTTCACTGTTATGTCATGAGATAAAACAATTGTATGTGACTGCAAAACCTCATAACATTGGGAGACAGGATCATCTAAGACATGTAAGAGCCTAAATCTTTAAAATATTCAATCCCCTCTCTCTGCAATAATCCCACAGTAATTTGTGTAAATATCTGAGTTAACAGAAAGCAGGAGGTTTACAATGAGAGAAATGTAGCGAGAGGAAACCCACACTGCCACACAAAGAAGAAGGCACAACAAGGGGGAAAAAAAAAAGAAAAGAAGAAAAGAGAGAAAGATGAAGAGCAATATGTCAAAGAAGGGCCTGTAGTACCTCAAAGGAGAAGAAAAAAGAAACTGGCCTCTTACTGTAGATTAGGTGGAGAATGACAATTAATTTAGACATTTTCTTGTTAGAAACACAAAGCAAATTCCTGAGAACAATAACATCTAACCACCTAGAATTTCGGTTATTAAATCTCAAGAGAAACATTTTACTGGTGTACATGAGAATTCACACATGCACAAAGGAAAATAAACATAGAAATAAAAAAAAAAAAAAAACAAGGGTACCAGCCTTGTGGGCGGTAGTAAAAGGTGTATTGGCATGAGTGCAATCTTCTTGATTTATGAGAAATAAGGTAACTTTACAGATTAGCTATGGAATGCCTCATTCTTGCAAAAAGAAGTGTCAGAGAACGCATCCTTTCAGTTGCATGCTTATATCATTCTCATGCTCCCTGAACCAAGAACTATGTTAAATCCTATACATTGGAGGCACTTGATCTTACACAAGAAATGCCCTAACATATATTTTTTTTATTATCAAATATTGCTGAAAAAAATTTTAGGATATTGCGACATGAGCATTTATTTGAAGGGCAATTCAGAAGAAAACCATGTCTGAATTCTGAAATGAACATGAGAAATAAAAGCTTGAAGTCAATGGAAGACTGTCAATGTAAAATTGCATATAAAATATTTGTATCCAAGAAAAGGCCAAAAATAGACTCTGCAACCTGATAAGCATTGATAATGTTTTGAATCACCCAAATTAGGGAAAGAAAGGATAAGAGCAAAATAACTAAAGCACATGTACATTATATCATACACACACAGGCACGAAGTTATTCCTGTATTTTTCAATAAAGTAAGCTTCTTTAAAATTTGTAACTAGGGTTGTGTAAATATGGGAAAAAGTGTAAGACATACACAATAGCTGAAACTGCACGGCAGTATCTCTCCCACATGCTGCGAAACCTTGGTTGACCTCCAAGATCCCATAACTTTATTGTGACACTCCCTTTTGTTACCTTCCTCATGTTAAATCCTACCTGTGGGTAAAACAGATGAATTCATTGACATGTCCAAAAATTAATATGATTACCGGTAAATGAAAGATACATCCATACAAATGAGAAATATGAGGCATGATATTTATTCTAATGGTAGAAAAGGAATTTTGATAAGAGGACTCACTGTTGGGATCATGTCTTCACTGTATCCACCAGTCTAAAAACAGAAGCCAGAAAGAAACGTTCTGCCATCAGCATAAAACCAAAAGAAAATATAAATATATGAACAAATATATGATGTTAACTATTTCACTTACTGCAATAACATTTACGAGTGATGTCTTCCCAGCATTCTGAAGACCTATGAGAGACAATTCCATCTCTTGCTTGAAGAAGAGACTACAACCAGGAAACAGGAAACAAAGAAATAAAGATTCAACACCTATCAAGATTTAATCAAAATCAGATAATTCCGCGATAAGGCAAGTAGCAAGACTCATTCTAACCCACTTAGGATAGCAAGTAAAAAGAAATAATAATTATAAAATCAATGGATGATATAATTCCATGATAAGGCAAGTAGCAAGACTCATTCTAACCCAATTAGGATAGCAAGAAAAAAGATTTAATAATTATAAAATCAATGCATAAAACCACACTGTTCAACTAGTGGTTCCAGCAATAGGAATTCTTAAATAGCATAAAAACACATGCTGACTTCATATGCTTTCTGGATGATCAATTGTTACATGAAATTCTTTAAAGCCCATCAAACATTAAAATTGGAAGCCATAATAACTAACAAAACCTCTGGAAACAGCAGATGTAGTATCACAACAATATGTTCCCTTAAACAACAGCAAACATGATGATTTAATTGGAGGTGCACATGAATTGAGCACTACAATCACTCTGAAAATCTTAAAACAAGATAAATAGCCCCATACGAATTGAAGTTTTTCAATATTTTCACTGCCTATTGTTCTCAGAGATGTCAGTCCCCAACATAACAAAAGTTTTTTCCGCTTATCATTAACCATATTAAAACTCAGTAAGAAGAACCAAAGGACCCAACATAAGGACCAAAACAACATGGATTGAACAAGAAATTAATTGTTTTAGATTCCATTTCTTCCTTATATCACAAATTCAGCTGTTGGCACACCATATTTGCACACATTTTCAAAGTAAAAGCTTTGTTCTTTTCTCATCATTTCCCTTTGTTTCTTTTGTCTGTCACAACATAATCAGGCCTTGGGCTCCACATGGGGTTCACCCTCATCCCATAAGTTTCCCACACTCATCCAAGTAATTTGAAATTTAAGGTTGAGACTTCCAAGTTGGAATACTCAGTTTTAGTCAGCAGGTGAGCACTCAGTTTTAGTTAGCAGGTTATCTCATCAAATATATCACTGACAACAAGCAGCTCCAAATGTGCCAAATTTATTAAATTACAAAAACTGTACAGATTAGTCTTTTCAACCTACGACAATCCTCCAAGCTCCAAGAACTTCCAAGAATTTATACTGAAGATTTGTGTCATAGGAACCTAATTGCCCTACATTGCACATAAGCAACACCTAGCTACCGTTGTTCTTAAAACAAGTACTATCACTTGGGAACAAGTGCTACTATATCATGAATTTCCTATCACTAAAGGAATAACAATATGTGAAGTATAACCACTTGATAACATTCCATTGCCTCCACTGCCACCACCATCACTATTGCCAAGAAGAAACTACGCCAAAAACCCCAGATAATTTTTTCAACCGTACTTTAAAACCATCCACGATTGCACTCAGCTGGTGTACAATTAATTCAACGTGTTAAAATCAAGCATTCGATCTAATCAATCTAATTAATTCTCACCTAGTTATCTATTTCAACAAAAGCTTACAGAAAGCATCTAAAATACTAAATTCAAATCCTACACACTTCTTTTCATCTAACTTAAACAATAATTTCCTCATCTCCACTTAACCTCTTGACTCTCTCTCTCTCTCTCTCTCTCGATAATCTAAAGCCCAAAATATTCAACCAAACAAATTGGACTAACTTAAGTAGCATTAAAATGTTCTCACTATTTAATTTTGTTTTCCATCAACCAAACAAATAAAACACAAACAACATCGCAATTTCATTCCACCAAAAACACGCCATTTCAATCATCATAAAATGAAATCACATTTAAAAAAAAAAAAGTAAAGTAAAAGAGACTCAAATTAATTGGAATTAATAGGCCCCCAAACCTCAAATTTTTCTCGGCATCCAAACAGAAAAGACAAGCAAACAGACATTACCTTCGCAGCCAATTGAGAAAAGCTTCCCATAGCCCCATCTTTCCTTGTTCTATCTCGATCAAACAAACAAGAGATTAGGGTTTCAAAAGAGAAAAAAGATCGATCTATTGCTGATGATTAAATCCAAAAAAAGCAAAGAAAAGGAAAAAAAAAAAAAAAAATCTCAGTGCCTTTTCTCTTTTTTATCTCTCAATAATTGAATTCAATTCCCCCGCTATTTAAAATCGAAGCCAATACAAGAAAGAGAATGTCAAATATCTCTTCCCACGCGCTCTCGAAGGAGATTGCAAAATAGAGACCAATCGTAGTAGCTCATAGCAGCAAATGTGAGAAGATTATTTGGTCGGTGCAATAACGCGCTGGAGCTGATGCTGGAGAGGTTGGATCGTGGATAAGGTTAAGTGACGTCGTTTCAAGGATGTGGATTTTTATTTTGTCCTTGTTTATCGCGCGAGCTAACTTCACAGCTTCGCAATTGGCGGTTGCAATCAATCTCCAGGTTGTCTATTTGTGGGTTTTAAGTGATTGGTTACGTTTACTTTTGCTTTTTTTTTGAATAAATAATAATATATACTAAATAATGTCGGTTTGTCTATATTGAGTAAGATAATTATAATTTTGAGAATTAATTACCTGCTTTTCCTTAGGCATTTGGTAAATAAAAATAAAATATTTAGTGAAAATGCTCTTGTTTGAAGTGGGTATGAAATTGAATGTCATAAAAAATTCAGATGAAATTTACCTTAATAAAATTATTCAAACCAATGATTCAATAATATTTGAATAGTCTTCAAAATCATGAGATCTAAAATTTAAATTTTAATTAAAATAAATCAATCAAAAAAATTAAATGAATAATTTAGTCTTTTCAGTATTAAAGATAAAGAATTATAGTGATGAAATTTAAACTTTAACATTCACTCTTAAATAAATCTCATCTTATCACTAGAAATATCATAAATAATCTAATAATTAAATATTTATTTCCCCGTCAAAGTTATAAAATAAGTAAATGAGATGTGATCCGTTAGTAAAATGCATTTTTTTAGATAAAAATTTCAAATTTAAATTTTATTATTTTAAACTAAAATAAAAGATGTAAAGATAGAAAATATAATGAGATGAATTAGTGCGAATTTCGCTGACTTTATCCACTTGTACCAAATAGATATAATGAATCACTACGTGTAATAAAAACGTTATAATTACCATTAATTAAATATGGTCTAACAATTAAATGTGAAATACTTATTTCGTATTATTTAAAGAGTAAAAAATATATTAACTTTTTTTAGCAAGGAAAAGGCAAAGCTTCAACAACTCCTCTGATAAGTTACTTCACAAATATCATGACAAATTTATAATAGAATCAGTAGGTGTTGTTGCTCAAAAATTTTGAGACTTCCAACTCTAAATTAGTTTCATAATTAGCAAACTAGTCCACTGCAATATATATATATATATATTTATATATATATATATATATATGTTAAAATTTAAACAATATTGGTCCATGTTTTCTATATACATCACTAATTTTTTTAGTGTAGTGATTCTTTAATTTAATGATACTAAAATTTCAAAATTTTGAGTTTCAATATTAATTGAAATCAAATTTTAAAATTTTATTGCACTAAATGCCCAATTTGAAAGTCATACTTAGTTTTCTTCAAAATAAATAAATAAATAAAAGTCACAATTAGTTGGTAAATAAAAACAATTTCAATTTCAACATCACATTTATTGCAATATTTTTAAATTTGATTGATAAGTGAACTAATCAGTTGATTGATCTTTTTAATTCAGTTAATTCAATAAGTTTAATTAATTTAATTCAATTAATTTAATAATAAATAAAATTTAAAAAAATATTCAAATAATTTTTAAAATGAAAATATACAAAAATATTTAAATGTATTTAAATTAATTAAAACATAAAATAACATTAAAAATTAAGTTAATCGAATCCAACCAATCACCCGTTAAATTCTTAATTTTAGTAGTTGATGAATCCAATTTTCAAAACATTAATATCTATTTCAATTTGAAAGTCACATTTAGTTAACAACCACGTGAAGTAATCACCTCCAAATGGCTCATACTCTAATCAATGACATTGGTAGCACTTGCCTTTTGTCATTCAGTGCAGCACAAGTGGCAGTTAGTGATGGGAAACGAAACCACCATAACACCATGCCTTTGTCCTTATAACATCAAAGAAATTACAAAGAAACATCCTGGAAGCTGCACTTATTCATCCGAATTGGTAATTAGGACAATCAGCATATATCCAACCAAATCCTAGCAATAAGTTCACCATTTTTATTTTCTTCTTTTGGTATTTTTTGGGTTTTGAATTTTATTTTATTTATTTATTTCTGTATCACCCAACTCACTGTCTGTCTATAACAATTTTAGCTCTCCACTGAAGTAGTTGATGTAGAGAGAGAGAGGCTATGGAAATCTTGGTATTGGTGTTTGAAGGGGTTTGTCTTTGTGTTTCAACTCTTTGGGATCTTCAAGAAATGAGATTTGCTGCCATTTTTGATGAAGTGAGTTCCATTGCAATGACTATTATCATGGCTGCTGTGTTATGTTTGATTGCTGTGAGGAGCACGTGAATTCAGGTTTCCAGATATAGTAGCTGCAAGTAGAGCTGTATTATTGTGACTAGCTATTGTCATGGCTGCTGTGTCATGTTTAATGAATGGTTCTTTAATTATTTTAATGGCAGATTTTTTCCTTTTTTTTTTTTTTTGAGCAAAAATGGCAGAGTAGTTTATTCATGAATTATATATTTCTTTAAAGTATATAATAGCTGCATATTTTATAGAAATCTATGCAATATTTTGAGGTTGGTCTAATTGATAATGTTTATTAATTAAATTCCCATTCCGTTTTTTTACTTCAATTTTTGTTTAGATTATATCATTAAAACTTAGTTACTTACATTATTTTATAAATTTCTCTTGAACGATCAAGATTAAAACAAAATGTCAATCATTTATTTTTTTTATTAAGAATAATAAGCTGAAATTACGTTAGAATATCAACTGGATAGTTATGATAAAAAAATATAAAATTATATAGTATAGTGTCGTGTCATTGGAATGCTTCAAATTGATGTGAAAATATATCTTTAAAATTATTTTTAAAAAAATTTAATTTTAATTCAAGTAAAAATTAGATAAAAATAATTGATAAATTAATTTCTTAAATAAAAAAATTTATAGATGCGACACTTTCTTTTTCTTTGTTCAATTGTTCATCTTTTCTTTTTTTTTATAATAGTAAATTTATTATTCATTAACAAGATAGATTATAGAATTTCATTTTTTATGAAGAATTTTGAAATTTCACAGTTAAACAATTATAATAAATAGCAGATGCTAAACAATATACAAATTTTTAAAATGCAAAAAAAAAAAAAAAAAAAAAGCTACCCAAGCATTAAGGTTGGGGCGGTTCTTCTCTTATTAATTTGGTTCAGCCCCAAGCCTGTGTTTGGGAGAGAGTAAAATAAGAAGTGAAAATAAGGGAAGAAATGAGTTTTAACCTGTTTGGGAAGAGAGTAAAATAAGGAGAGGGAAGGAAAATATTGGTTATTTTCTCCTCTTTTTTCTCTCCAAATGGAGAGAAAAAATGGAAGAATGAGGGGATTTTTCTGAAATGACCATCTTGCCCTGAACATTGTAAGAAATTATAGAATCTGAGCAAAAATTGGACCGAACCGAAAAACCGATTGAACCGAGCTGGTTCGGTTCGGTTCAGTTTGATCATTGAATAAAATTGGTTTTTTCAGTTATAATTTTCAAAAAATTCTGTTTTCAGTTTTTGATTCAGTTTTTTAGATAGAAAACCGAAAAAAATTGAATTAACCGAAGTAATTAATAAATCAAATTCATCTGAATCGAACCAAATTTCAAATACATGTAATTTAATTGAAACAAACCGGACCGAATCAAACTTTTTATAAGATCGATTCGGTTCGGTTTATAAACACATAAATTTTGGTTTAATTCGATTTTTTTAAAAATTTTGGTTCGGTTTGATTTTAAGAATAAAAAATTTAGTTTATTAAAATTTGGCAAAAAACCGAATATATTTTTAACATTTTCAAATATAAAAAATAATTTGAGAATTTTTTCGTGTTGCATTATATTTATCATTATATAAATTTTAATTTCATATAAAATCAATTAAATTATAAAATAATTATTTTTTATCATTATACAATATAATTATATATTCAAATATTTTATTTAATAAAGGATAAAATTGAAAATATATTAAATATTATTTTCATTTTCTTTCATATTTGATTATCCAAACAAGGAAAAATAAAAATGATTTTCCTTTCCCTCCTTTTTATTTTAAAGAAGGAAAATAAAAAGAAAAAATAAATTTTTTTTTTCCTTATTTTCTTTTCTTCCTATGAATTTTTGCCAAACACAGGGCAAGTGTCGCGGTTGATAGTCCAAAGATATTCTTATTAATTCTATTGTCCATTGTCTAGGTGTCCAATATAGGTTGATCCTGTGTCAAGATGCGTCCCATATGGGGACATATTTCCAGTGTCAGGATGTCCACTATTTTTCCAGTGTCAAGATGGCGTCCAGTATATGTCCATATTTTCCGGTCTCTAGGTGTCCAGTACAGGTCCCATATTTTTCCAGTGTCAAGGTGGCGTCCAGCATATGTCCATATTTTCCAGTCTCCAGGTGTTCCGTACAGGTCCCATATTTTCCAGTGTCAAGGTGGCGTCCAGCATATGTCCATATTTTCCAGTGTCCAGGTGTCCGGTACAGGTCCCATATTTTTCCAGTATCAAGGTGGCGTCCAGTATATGTTCATATTTTCCAGTCTCCAGGTGTCTAGTATAGGTCACGGTTTTCAGTCCTGTCCACGTTTCGGATGCCCCACGGGGTTAAAAGCACCCGTTACCGAGTTTGGAAGGGATTCAATTTCGTTTTATGATATATAAACACATTTTAGAAACAATTAGTTATCGACGTGGATTTTTTATTTACGCTCTATGGTAGCATCTGAGCTCCTCGTCTGACCAGTTACATTGTGCAGAATATTTCTTTCTGATACGGCAGAACACCTCTCATATCCGCAGATTTTCTGCAACATGCAACGATTTTCTGGGCCACATTTGTGGATGATGTCACAGAGTATGCTAAAGGGAAACTGCAAAAATTTGACTTACCGCCCACATCATGTGATTTATATAACTCTCATAACATATCCAATTAAAATTCACTGAACAATAGGTCTATTTTCATGCACAGTTTCAATGAAAAGCCTCTTGCCTTCTCGCTCCACCTTCCTGAATATATATATATATATATATATATATATATATATATATATATATATATATATATGCATCATGTACCTATTTTTCATTTTATATAAATATATTTAATTTAATAAATGCTGTGATTTCTTATACTATATTGTTTTCAATCGAGAATTTTTTTTTTTCTATGAACCGGGAAAATTTGTTAAAAAAATTGTCTGTTTTATCTTTAACTTTAGATTCGGAAAGTAATTGAAAGTAAGAAAAAAGAAGATGAGATAATACTAAAATATAATAGTTTAAAAATTATCATATAATATTAAATAATTGAATTGGTTAAGTAAACTATTATGATTTTTATCATGAAAATTTGAGTTTGTTTTAACATATTTTTTAATTTTATTTTTATATTCTTTTCTATAATTTATTATTTTTCCATATAAAAGTAAATATAAAATTAATTTAAAAAATAGTCAATATATAAAATTACAATTATATCATTTTTTGTATTCTCAAGATTGACAAGTCAGGTCTCTAATAATTTTAACGAAGATAACTATCTGAATATTAAGTCTTTTGCTTTCAAGAGAAACGAAAAAATATTTTACTAATTAATTGCTGAAAAAAAAGGGGAATGTACAGAGTAAAAAAAAAAAAAATCAAAGTGAATTGAAAATTATATATCTATACTACATATAAAAGTGGATAATTATAGAAAATTGTTTTGAACATAAAAGGGTATAGAATTTTTTAAATTGACAATAATAACTTTAATTTATAAATTTTAATTGAATGGATAATATTTTTTTATAGACCTAATTATTATTTCAATCATTAAAATTTGTGATTATTTAAAATAATATATACTGTATATAAAATAGCTAACTAGGAAAAACTTTTTTTAGATATAAAAGGTATAAAATTTTTTAAATTAACAATACTAACTTTAAATTATAAATTTTAATTGAATAGATAATTTTTTTATAGAGCTAATTATTATTTAAATTATTGAAATTTGTGATTATTTGAAAACACTTCAATAATGGATTAAAATATTTATATTTTTAAGTTAGTATTACTTTATTTTTCAAATATTTTAAAAAATTAAGGTTGTTATGATAATATTATAGTGTTATGATAATATTGGACATCTATCATTATTTCTATATGTAGAGTTTTTGTGAGATAGAACTCTATTTCTATAATTTGTCTTTATAACCATTGACACTATAAATAAGTGTTACAATAAATTAAATAATAAACATAAATCATTATCTTTTATCTTCTTTGTTCTCTATTTACTTTTCTTTATTCTTTCTCTTTATTTACAATACGTTATAATTAAATATCCTGAACCATTGATGGAGGGATATTTTTATTACAAGATTTAATGATTGTCATTTTAATGAGACTATGTTTCTTAAATTGGGGAGAGAAAACAAACAATTAGATGATAAAACAAATTATATGGAACGAGACATCATTAAATCATCTTGATCTTATCATTTATTTGCAAAGTATAGCAACTCAATTACCAGATACATTTTGTGATCCACAAAGAATTACTAAATCCCAGGTACCAACCAGCTGAAAAAAGTTCCTATTAGAATTGATGTCCTAATAGGACAATTTGCTAATAGTATAGAAAATGAGTCCATGGGATTCCAAAAACGCGGTAGGCCACTCGATTTCAAAGATTAGAACCCAAGAAAGAAAAGGGTACAAAGTAAAGAAAATAACAATTTCAAAATTATTGATACTCTTAAAGCCTCTATAATAGAAATAGTTGACATTTGATGCAAATATCCAAGGCTAGCCCAAAGATACACTTCAACTTCACAGCCCAATCACAAGAGGAAGGCTCAAAAGGTTCAAAGAAGCAATTGGGTTATTCATGCAACAAGGAATAACCATTGGGCTAACCCAAGAATGACAAAGGAAGCAAGAAACCCAATTGCTTGGAGATGATAACATGGACTCTTCAAAGGAAGCCTTTAACTTGATGCATTAGAGCCTAACATGTGGAAAGATTCATGACCCAAGTATAAAGAAACTTCCTCATTTGGCCGAATTACTCTCTTAAACTAATTAAAAAACTTTGTATTTACTTATATAAGAAACTTCTTTTATAATTAGGAAGATATCTAATATATCTTTTAGTTCTTTTCTATTTAAACAAATGCTATGTATGTAAATATTATGCGATAAAAAATATATAACATTTCCATTTACATATTTTAGTCTACCAATTAAGTTGATTACATCACTATATATATATATATATATATATATTTCAATTATTACATCTTCATAGATGGTTATTGTTTTTATAACTAAATAATAAATACTTATAGTTTTCACTGTAAAAATTAATTTTAAGCCATAATGATTAGAACAATTAAAATTTTAATCTAAAGATTGAAAATGTAGTAACTATGAATGAGTAAATATTGCAATGAGAGATATACACACACACACACACTCATAAGTATATTTATAGATTAGAATTAGTTTTACAAGTTGTTTAAGTTCTCATAAACATTCTACACAATATCTAGCACTATCAAATTTATTAAAGAATTTTTTCTATCCAATTAGTTAATATTGACATTATCCAATTTACCAAAAATTTAGCATTAGTATCACGTAGTTTGCATATTTGGATTCTTAACAATTATTTAATTAATTCTATAACTCTTATTTGGATTCTTGACAATTATTCAATTAATTCTACAATTCTAAAGTGAACCTTTTGAAGTAAAATATAAGTTGAAATAGAAATAAAAAAAACATACTCAAGGTACTAAAGTATTTTTCTTTCTTTCCTTTTCACTATTTTCTTTATTCATCTTATGTGTTTGTTTGGTTGTAAAATTGTAAGGGATATTGTCATTGTTATATTATTAAAAAGAGAACGATGCAACAGGAGACTAAATTACTTAGTCCTTTAGCTTTCCGTGTTTGTTTTGTATTACCATATTATTTGCAATGCCTTGTACTTAAGCATAATTTGACACAATTTGTGTGAAGATTCAATCTTTAACATGACCTTCCTATGCTTTTCATTTGTTTTTGTTGCACAAATTTAACCACTAAGTTACTGATGGGTTTTATTGATTCTCATTGATCTAGTTAAAAAACAAACAACAATTCAGTTAAATAAGAAAACAAAACAAAAACATATTTAGAAGAGCACATACCTTTTACAAAGATATCTTTTTTAAATCAGAGACAAAACCATTGCACTTGTTGCAAACTCGATGATGCCAAGACCTATTGGACTTATTGTAGTAGAGAGACGATGAATCAAAAAGAGAATAAAGATATCTTTAAAAGAAAAATGGAACAAAGGTAGATTGACGACAATTGAAAGAAAAGAATAGAGCAAATGAGATGAGAATTTGTATATGAGAAAAAAACCTAAACCATATGAAATGATATATATGTACAATATGTTAGTAAATTATAAGTATAATATATAAGGGTAAACTAATAATTATATAATTGGATCCCCATGTGGTCGGGGTCGGGGATCCCTATCCCGACCTTGTCCCCATTGGTAGGGATAAATCTACCTCCATCCTTGCTTCCATGGAGGTGAAAAAAAGGGAATCCCCACCCCATTCAGGGCAGATCCTCGCAGAGAATGGAAATTTCCTCTCCCATTACCATCTCTAATTCTTACTCTATCCCAGAAAACCCTTAACTCGCATATATATCTTAATCGTTAAAATATTTATACCAGCTCTATATTTTAAAAGATATAAATAAGATAATATCTTATTTCATTTTAACCTTTAAAATGAAATAAAAATGTAAATAATTTAGATAATATCTCTAATTATCTTAATTATAAATAGAAAGAGTAGTAAAACTCAATTTCACTTTGAGCTTATTCTATGTGTGCGACCCTATAGGTTCATATAATGTTGACAATGATCCAAAACCTATTTTGACTCACAAGTCATAAGTGGCCTCTAGTAAGACATTATGACTACTCAACTTATGTGAATGTCAATGATCTGACTTAACCTATTTTATAGATAGTATAATAATTCTTTTGTCACATTATATACCAATTGAATATAAGACATGGATAAAGTCATCCTTTTATAGTTCAATTATTTCTCAATCTCGAAGTAAACTGATATAAAATGACATTGATAAACTTTATCAATTCATCGTCACATGGCTATATAATCTCTTTAGTCTAACTTTTTGAGGGATCCAAAGATATATTTCTCACAAATGTTTCTCAATCATTCATATTCTTCTATATGATTTACTTTATGTTTAATATTAGTTTGTATAATCATCAGGTTAAAGATAATGTTAGACTATATCAAAATATGAAGTTCATCGTATTGAAATCCATGGTGATTTTTAGGTCAGAGGATTAAATTAATACTATTGCATGAGAATCACTTATAACAGTTTATCCATGTAATGTTTTGATAGTGGATCAGTCTAATATAATATTTCTTAAATATGTATTTATATGTTTGACTTAACATTCTATATCTATGACTAGTAAAACATAGTCATCAATCAAAATATATACTAGTTTTCATTCATTATTATCTCAACAATAATGACCTAGTAGGGACAATTTATAATAAAATTCTTTACACCTAAAAGTTTTACTATTAAGTCATATACTTAATGACATTAGATAAAATTTATTCATGGATTTTATCATTTAGTCGTAAACAAAAGAGATGTTTAATAAAAATATAACCATGACATTATTAAAAAAATATCTATTACAAGAATTGGCCTAGGGCACATAACTAACATTGGAGACTACAAGTGATATGATCAGTAGCTTTAGTATCAAGGATCTAATCAAAGGAATTAGGTAGGGCAAAAGAAGTATCAAAACAATAGTGATTACCCAAGACTTCAGGTTGAGGCACAAAATTACTGGATATAGTGTTTATGTGTGAGTTGAAAATTGTCCCTATTTAGCTGAATTCTATTGTAACAAGATCACCAACTTAGAATACTGCTTAAAAGTTATTAGAGGCATATTGGAATTACCTTCAGGTCGAGGAGTATTATATGGAGCATTATTATTAATGAAATCAAGCTTAGTATCATTAGAATACCTATAGGAATTATCAACACTAGTCACTTTTTCAGTGGTAACTTCCAATTGATTAGCGACAAGACTTGAGAATCTGCCTCTAGGCTTGTAGCAAGAAGGATATCCATGTTTCTTATAGCAAACATCAATAGTGCATCCCATATATCCATAAAAAGTACACTTTGGTCTATTATTATTCCTTCTTATTCTTGAGAATTGATTACCCATAGGAGTAATAAACTTTCTCGGTTGAGTTTGATTAGATGCACAGTTAACATAAGACTCTTTATTAATAAACTTTCCATAAAATATTGATGATTCAATAATTTATATAGAACGTATAACTCCCAACTATTTTCCATGCTACAAAACTTATGCAAAAATCTTATTTATGGATGATAAATGATCAAGAAGCATTATTTGAGATCTAACAATATGAAAAATCTCATTCAATTCTTTTAAAAACTTGATCACATAATCACTCTATTGGTAGTTCTTCACAGTTGTTAAAGCTCCACAAACACATTTTGGATTATAAGAACAAGTAGGAATAGGCCTAGGATTGGTGAGTTCATGCCATAAAACCTTAAGTTGTGTGAAAAATGCAATAATTGAAAGATCTTTCTATTGAAGTGAGTATACCTCCTTATCTTTCTATTGAAGTGAGTATACCTCCTTCTCTTATAATTTTGCATTTCTTAACTCATCTCCTTATGAAAAACAATCCTTAAGATCATTCCATAAATCAAGGGTTGCATCTAACCAAGTCACTTTCTTCTTAACAAAAGGAGAAATAACTTGCAACAACCATGATTAAACCATTGTCTTACATCTTTCCCATACTTCAAAATGTTCACTATTTATTGCTAGAATTTTGATAATTCCATTGACAAATTTTAACTTGTTCTTTGACTGAAGTGCCATTTTCTTGGCTCGAGGCTAAGAATGGTAATTAGGACCAGTAAGAACTGGTGTAACAAGAATTAAAGACATATTTTTGTTAGGGTGAAGGAAGTAGGGACTGGCAAGATCCTCATATTTACTCTTAAAGGAAGAATGTGCCATGGAGAAATTATTGAGAAAATTAATTGGGATTTACAAGAATCAACTTGTGATAACAAAAGAATGAAGAATTTTGCAAAAGCTTTCTATTTGGGGATGGGTCAAGAATGTTTGTTTGTTGGGAAGATGAAAGAAACTTCAAGAAAGAAAATGATGCTCTAATACCATGACGAAATGCAATTAGTAACAAAGAATGAATTTGTAGGAAAAATGAAAAACTTGTTATTAACTTTACTAATAGTCTTCTTATATACAAGCTACCAGAAAGAAAGGTCAAAGACTTATTTAACAAACTAACTACTTATCCAATAATCACAACCAAACAAACTAATTAAATATCATTTATAACTAAGGAAGTTGTTGAGCTGAGCCGAGCTGCCACATTAGTGAGCTAGAGTTGAGTGAGCTGAAGTGGAGTAACCATGAACCGTATTACTTTTTAGAATAGCCATGTCAACTACAAATTTCTTTAATTTTCTTTTTAGAGAACTTTTTAAAGGGCTTATCGAGCCTTTCTTTATAGAGTATAGAGTAATCTCATCATGTGGCACGAATTTGATGAACTAATTAATTAGCTTGCAATCGTTGAATCGTGCTTGTTTGATGAACAAACTAAACAAATCAACATGTACAAATAGCATGATAAAACCTTTTAAGGGTAGAGTCCATTGAGAGGGTAGTTCAGCTAGTTTTTTTTTTTTTTTACTTTTTTTAAAGATCACTGTTGAATTATCTTCTTATGCTAGTGGTGATCTCTTACTTCCCTTTTCTCTTTAATTTCTTTTTTTTATTTTTTATTATCAATATTTTCAATAATACTTGGATTTATTTTTTTGAGTAGATATAACTTTTATTCTCAAATTTATTTTCATTGATGTCGGATGATCTTGAAAATTTATGTCCTCTTTTTAGTTAATTTTTATGTATTATTTTATATCCCTTTTAAGTGAATTTATTTCATATAATTTAATAGTTTATTTTTGTTAATGATTTTATGTTTGCAATTTTTGGTGGGTTGTTATCTATTATTATTATTTTTAATCCTTTTAAGTAGATTTATTTCATATCTTTTAATTACTTTTTGCGATAAATTTACGTTGCTAATTGTAGAAAGACCTAGAGAGTGAAATGAACACTCTATATATTATTGAATATTATTCAATCTTCAAAATCGAAATCAGTGCCCTTATTTTTATGAATTTTCTTGAAAATTCTATTACGGTCCGTTTGGATGACGGAATTGGAAATTGAAATTTATAATTCTAATTTCAATTCTAATTCTATTAGAATTGAAATTAAATTGGAATTCGAATTATGAATATTTATTAAAAAATATTCTTAAAAATTTGAGTCTAATATTAAAAAATTGGATTAGCTTAGAATTTTAAAATTTATGAAATTAGTATAGAATCAGAATTCTAATTTTTCGTAAACTATCAAACGCTAGAAATGGAATTCTATAGTCAATTCCAATTATGGGCTCAATTTTATGAACGAAACGGACACTTAAGGTATTTTTGAATTATTTTAAATTTTTTATGAAATTATAATAATGTCATTACAATAATGTAAGGCCCAATATGGAGAGCTAAGCCTAACAGATATACAATGCTGAAAGCTAGTTTATCTTCTTTGGAAGCCTAACAGATATACAATGCTGAAAGCTAGTTTATCTTCTTTGGAAGTTAAGGCGCTTAATGCCAAAGGCAAACACAAAAAAGAACACAAAATCCCAGGCAAGATGGACGACACCAACAACGGGAAGGAAGTCATACTCAAATCCCAATGTTTCTTTGAGATATATCTTCAATGGTACATTACCAGCTCCAGGTATTTCAAGGGAAACATTCTTGTCGCCTACTTGACTTGTCACCAGGCCATATATTGTCCAAGCCACAGGAGAAAGCCAGTAGTACCATCTCCACCATATAGGTATCGTCTGTCAAAACGAGCAAATATGGCAATAAAACTGTCTGACATAGATGAATGATAAAATTGCTTGCTACATATATGCATACAGATACCATCTATCAAACTGATGGTTAATGGTTATGGAAATAAAATGAAAAGAAATAAATATAATGACTGATTAAAAGCTATGAACCTCTGAAACTTTAATTTTAATCATTTGTTTATATCGTGTCAGACATTTTTCGAATACGATATCAGATACTTAATGTACATATATGTATTAATTTTTTAAAAAAGTTCATGTCCCTCATTGATATCATAGTGTGTTGTATGGTCTTATCCAAGTCCATGCAATATAGATTAAAAGTCAAATTTGAAAATATAAAGTAAAAAAATTAGCGGATGCTCTATTGAGATTAAGATTACATACAGGTCTGGGAACGAGAAAACCGGAGAACAAGTTCCAGAAGGATAAGAAGAAAGACATGACAATGGCAGCAATTGGTTGGTTTGGAGTCAATGCAACGAGCATCATCCCATACAATGTGAAGTACACGAAGCTGGTATATGTGAAGTGCAAGAACCACAAGAACTTTACAACCTTCCACTCAAAGCCAATCATGGAGTAAAGGATAAGAACATAGACAATAGTTTGAACTGCAATATAAATTGCCTCTACAGCCACCTGCAAAAATGGAGAGTTGTTCTTATATAAATGTCGAATAGGAAAATATTTTGTATGTTTAAATTATGATCAGTTCTTGATACAATTTTGTGAGAAAATTTTCACAATCTTTCTTATCAGTCCTATCAGTTTGAATTCCACAGAAAGAGGAAGACAGGAAATAATTTTTTTTTACCTGAGAAAACGCATAAGGAAGTGCAGAATACATTCCAGCTGCTCTTTCTCGGTAGAAGACAGTTCTTTCAATTGAAATAACTGGCTGCACTGAAGAGGTATTGGTTGCACCAAGAAAAAATATTGCAGAATATATTGCTCCCAAAAGGTTCAGTAAATCTTGCTGTTTAGACCTGTTAGCAGAAAATTTTAACTTGTAACCCAGTGCAAGTGCAACATTTCTAATTGTAGAAGAAAAATGGCACTGAAAGTTATGCAACTTCCTAAAATTCTCGTTTTTTGGTTAATTTGACTCCGAATGAGACGCCAACTCTAAATAAAAGCCGATTCAATTCACAATATGTAGGAATACTAGAATGCTACGAAAATTCTGGTATGAGATAAAGAATTCAAGGCTTACTTCTTTTGGCCTTTATCCCAAAAGATCAGACCAAACAGAACTCCAATGACTATCGTCAGGAGGAAACGGATGGCATTATACCGAGGATTTCTCCAGTAAGACCAATGTTGCTTCCAAAAACATGCCTTGAACTGAACAAGGAAAGGTTGTGAGTATTTTGATTGGAAGTGGAGATCCTTAGCACCTGGTGCTGGTGTGCTAAGCTCTTTGATAAGTTCCTGATTCCTCCTGAAAGTGTTTTCAAGAATTAGAAAACAAGAAAATGAAAACTAAACATTTTTGGGCATTAACTCTGAAAAATATGGTCTTATATTTGTACTTACTGATATAGAGATGAGTTCCCATAAATTTGTGCAAAATCCACATTCAGTTGTGTCTCCATTGAAGGAGTACTGATATCAAGCACCCATGTAGCAGGGTTGACTCCATCCTTGATCTTAGGAACTCCAGGGACAGCCTGAATTAAGTTAAGAATATCAATCGATACTGCAAATCTTTATCTCAGAAATACTAGCTAGTATATATGGTTATTGGTTTCATAATTCATCAAGAATCTGCAAATGAGGTAGTGATTACTTGTCTAGACACAAGTCATTATAATTAACTCGGGTCTTTGATGCTAAATGAGATTAATGATGGAAATACAAAGTGAAATACTCGCCTCAAAGTATTCTATAAGCTTCTGAGAATGGTATCCAAGGGGTCCGGCATAAATGACTTGACCACCTCTTTTCATCAATAGTAGCTGCAAGCAGCAACATATTAAGTTAAATACCCTAAAATTAGAAACCAAAACAATAAGCTATCTAGTTCGAATACCGATATAGCGGCATAGATACAACGTGATATGAACATGGAACAATAATTTCTTAAAAAAATTAGGAAATAACATGCACGTTTAAAGTTATATCAGGAAAGTGTCTAACATGATAAGCACAGATACATGGCTAAAATTGAAATATCTGTGCTTCAAAGACAATAAGCACAATGAAACCAGAGAAGAAAATCTAATAAGGTTGACTTGCACCTCATCAAAAGCCTCAAATATGTCTATGCTTGGCTGGTGAATTGTGCATACAACAGTTCTCCCTGTATCTACCGTGTTTCTCACTGTACGCATAACAATTGCAGCAGCTCGAGCATCAAGGCCAGAAGTTGGCTCATCCATAAAAATGATGGAAGGATTAGCAACCAACTCTACCGCTATTGTCAACCTCTTCCTCTGTTCTGTTGATAGGCCATCTACTCCTGGAAGTCCAACAAGAGCATCTCTTATCGGATTTAGCTCAACCAATTCCATAACTTCTTCGACAAACATCTGAATAAATTACACTGGATCCATTAGATGACAATTCCAACAGTAAGGGTAAGGGAATGCTAGAGGTTAAAATAATATTTTTAAAGAAAAACTTTAAGGTTTGGATCGAACTTAAGGAGATGTTACATGCCTTTCTTGTTTTTCTATTTACATCCTTAGAAAGGCGAAGCCAGGCAGAATATAAGAGAGATTCATAAACGGTAACTCTTGGTGAATGAATGTCATTCTGTTCACAATAACCACTAACACGAGCAAATGTTGATTGGTTCTTTGGGAAACCAGAGATGCTAATATTTCCTTCAACGTAACCACTGGTCTTTCTTCCTGAAAGGACGTCCATCAATGTAGTCTTCCCAGCACCACTTACACCCACAAGTGCTGTTAATATCCCTGGTCTGAAAGAACCACTAACATCTCGTAGCAGTTGAAGACGCTTTTCTTGAACTCCTTGGCTCTTCATTTCCTGTCATGGTAATTGGTAAACCAATCTTTCATCTCGAAGTTTACATGAGATACTCAGAATGTAAAAGAAACTTCATCTTGTTTTTCACTTGAAGCCAATTCTGAAATAAAATGAGAAAATTGTTCTGGAACAAGCAGCTATGTGAAAGCACAGAGAAATGGCATATTTATAAAGGAGTGACTTACAGCAGGCGTATCCACATAGTAATTCACATGGTTGAATGCAAGTGAAAGGGGTTGGAAGGGCAAAACCATTCCTCTCTTGGATGAATTTCCTGCAGCACCAACAGTTTCTGAAGTAATTATAAGCATCTCATCCGTAACTGTTCATCACAATTTTAAAGATGACTTTCCAATTCTAACATGTGAGCTTGTTAATTGGAATGAGATTGTGAACGTGTCATTGGAATAGGTTTATGATGTCCCCGTGATGCATGCCTTACGTTATTATAACTTATGCCTTATATATGCTCAAGAACCCATCTTTTCATCCTTGAATCACGAAGCTAGTGTAAATATATTCAATAACTGTATCGCAAATGAAAAAAAAGTGGAAAAAGGGGGCAGGAGTTTTCGTAAAGTAAAAGAGGTTTAGGAGAGGACTTGAACCTTCCGTTCCATGTTTTCCAGAGTGTGACTTTTCCTTCTCATCTCGATCCAAAATTACAGTTTTTGAAGCACCCAAAGCTGAAATGAAATTGAATTTGCACAGAAAACTTTTCTCAACCTTATATGATTTTAATACCCAAAGAGAGTCAGGCATGAAGAGATGAGATCACTTACGGTTCAAGTAAGTCAATGCAGCGATAAACAAAGAGTTGAATAGAAGAAAATATGCAAATAGTGCTCCAATACAAATCCAAAACCAATAGTTTTTAAGAAAAAAGCCTCTAGACTTAAGAAGGGCTTCTCCAACCGAACGTGCATGAATCCTAGGGTCTGGATTGGGCTGCATTAGGCAATTGTTAGCAAGATATGGTAGTAACTTACTAGTTGGTTAATAGAATTATGATTGCATATGAATGTATCAGTATCTACCCTCAACAAAAACAAGAACCTATATTGAAGACAATAAAAGTATAAAGAAATCTTACCGCACTCCATCTTTTATCTAGGAATTCATTCATGACCACAGCATTCTGTCCATACATCATTGGAGAAGCATAATAGCCCCAAATCATCACAGGTGAAATGTCATCTGCAATTGTTATGAAAAAAGTGCTAGATCATTTATTCGTACAAGTATCCAAAATATTTATCAGAACAGTATCGAGTATTAGGAGTATCAGGTTTAGTCTAGTGCCTTGATTTAACCACAAAGTTTGATAGCAAGAGAAGTCAACTACTTACTTTTGGCGACTACGAATCCTCCAAGCACGAAAACTAGAAGTAAGGTGAAAGTACCAAGTGTGTTTGCAACAACTTCTGCTCTTCCAACAGCAGCAACGAAACGAAAGAGGGAAAGAGCCATCTGATGTATACCGAAAAATGCCAGAAACTGTCTGAAAAACCTGAAGCAAAAAAAAAAAAAAAAAATTGTTGCCAAAGTTATACATATTATCATCGAATTTTAGGCGCCTTTAAATCTAGAGGACAAAAACATACATTGAAATTCCAACATCTAAGTAAGCTGTCTACAATAACCACAAGCTGAAAATTAAAAAAAAAAATGCCTTCTTGTATTGGATAACAACAGGGCATGAACCAAGAAAGACATGTACCTGCTAGCAGAAGGTGCAAAACCAATGGTATAATAAGTTAGAGAAATCCATATCCCTGATTCAAGGAATGATAGTGGGATCCTAAGGACCCATATAGGTAAGCCAAAAGCCCATGGAGGGAACAACAACATGTCCCTCTGTTTGAAGAAGACAGGAAGTCTGAAAAT
Source organism: Omphalea diandra (assembly GCA_949677035.1). NCBI lineage: Eukaryota > Viridiplantae > Streptophyta > Magnoliopsida > Malpighiales > Euphorbiaceae > Omphalea > Omphalea diandra. The sequence continues at coordinate 5,124 of CATIWR010041483.1, read as the reverse complement.
TGTCAGTGCGAGTTCTGCCATCCCATTAAACATCACATTAATTAGACTAAAAAACAACGCTCCAAAGAATTTTTGTCCATCTATAACAGACCCTACTTTCATTTGTGTCCTTAGGAACACGGTGAAAGCAATTATTGCCATGATTGTTATTTGGGTTGTCTTAAATATATACACAAAAGAGCTCCTCTTCATTAGCAGCCACTCTCTTGAGAAGCATGCCTTAAACAGTTCCCAATTTGAAATGCCATACTTGTCTGTCACCAATTCAGCAGGGTGAATTTTTTTCTTATCGTAAGGGACACTAAGATCTGATGCAACTTGGTGGCCAACATGGAAAGAGTAGAAGCCTTCCACAAATTCAGGAACTGAGATGAATCTGTAGGGCTGATCTTTCTTGAACCAATATTGTTCTTGGTCCTTCTTGGAAGTTACTTCTTGCAGAAAATCAGCAATTCCTTTCCTTTCAGGACATTTGAAACCCATATATTGAAAGTATTCAAGGATATTTTCGCGGGGACCTTGATACACAATCTGAGCTTCTGAAAGTAGGATAATGTCATCAAAGAGCTCAAACGTCTCAGGTGCTGGCTGCAGGAGAGAAATTATCATAGTTACATCCATAATATGAACCATTTGCCTCATGAACCTACAAATCTGAAAAGTGGTGGAGCTGTCCAATCCTGTTGATATTTCATCCATTAAAAAGACCTTTGCCGGTCCCACCAGCATTTCTCCTGTATTCAGTATACATAGCAACTATTAGACTGGTGTACAAGCTGCTAAAACTGTTATAGTCTAAGAGATAGCCACTACGAAGATGGCAAGATAAATGAATATAAGGCCAAAAGATAATTGCTAAATCTTCAGGAAGCGTGCGTACAAGTTTTCGCGTGGATAACCAGTATAATTGATGTTTAACAAATCATTTGCTCGGTCAGAACAGGTAATGAAAGGAATAAAAATAAGCACTACTAATAAGAATATTGATTATAAAAGTGGATCTTTCTATTTTCGGCAACTTGCTATATTAGCCCAACAATAACAATACATTAGTATAATTATTTCATGTACCGGCAAAGGAATGATTATATTTGCATATTTCCCATATTTAATCTTGTCTGAGAAAACATACCAATGGTCACACGCTTCTTTTGTCCTCCGGAAATACCCCTGCGCATTTGATCCCCAACCATAGTATCCGCACAAATATCCAATCCCAGTATCTGTTATATATCCAAGAGGAATTAGTTTTTAAGATCAACATAATGAGATAATAAGGACATATGCACCAGAAAACAAACCTTCAAGATATAATCCGTAACTAAACTATGCCTTTGGCTAGAAACTGACGTAGCTTTCATGAATGCATCAATCTCAGGATCTGGTTTAATACCTGCTTCCTTCTCTCGTCTCAAAAGTTCTGCAAGCATTTCATATCTTGTACCTACACCTTGGCAGTGTCCAGAAAAATCAAAGGTCTCTCTTACTGTCATCTCTCCATGATGAAGATCATGCTGACTGATATATGCACAAGTTCTTTGAGGAACAAACTCATGCAATTCATGACCGCAATAGGTAATTTTCCCAGTTTTCTGTTAAACAAAAATCATCCAGTGATGTATAAAATCAATCAATTTGTAATATAAAATCTAACTATTAATGGATGTTGGATCAAGTGGGAAGAGTTAATTTGTTGAAAGGCTACAGCAATGTAATTTGTCATGAATTCTACATCCAATATGGAAAAACCTGTCTGAACCGGCCAGAGAGGGAACATGCTGGACAACGCTTAGAAAGCCCTTATTGCATAAACCAAAGAAAAATATAAATCTAACTAGTTATGCAGATAAGATATACACCTTTAGATCACGATCAAGTTTCCCAGCAAGAGCCAGCAGGAATGTTGTTTTCCCTGCTCCTGGAGGACCGAGTAGAAGTGTCATCCTGAAAATTACCATAGTGAGGAATAATTAATGCAAAGACTGCAGTAAAGGAAAAAATTAAGGATCCATTTGTTCCAACATTTTGAATGAATTATAGGAAAACCGTGATTGATGCTCCTGGAACACATGAACTTAGTATTCCTTGCATTCTTCACGGCATCTAATATAGAGGATGGAGTTCATGAATGAAGGTGCGGTGCGCCAGAATAATTTAATTTTTTCCTATCTTGACAGTTAATACATTGTTATTTGATACATCCTTTTCGTATCCAAAACCAATATATCAACTAGAAAATATCCATAATGTCCTACCTTGAAGGTCTGGCGATTCCACTGACATCTTGAAGAATCTGAATTTTTCTTTTCATGGTTGGAGCAAGCCGAATCAACACAAGAACGCTCTTTTTTGTGCATGATACAAGAAAATAAGTGATCGTTTGAAGTCATTAACAATTAAACTACAGGTAATTATTTTGATAATCACGATAAACCAAACTATTCACCGACCCATTGGGGCAAAAAAAATTTCAAACTTAGATTTTTTTTTTTTTTTTTATATGCACAATATATCTCATTTGATAACAACTTGAAGAAAGACGGGGGAGCAAAAATTCAGAAATTCGCTACTCTAGCAAGTCAAAACTTAGTTTGCCCAATTTTTCAAAATTTTAACAATTTCTTTATTATTAATACTATTTTTCCTTTCATTAATTCATTATTATAACCAGCAAAACAAACGTTAAAAAGTTTTTAAAAAAACATTACAAATAAAAAAGAAAAAAAAATAATAAATGAACAGTGAAAGAAGGATTTAGATCTCTCATATTTTGATTAATATGTGATGTTAAAATAATTTTTACCTTCATTTCAAATGGATGGTTGAGAATTCATTAAAAAATTAAATTTAAATTTTTAGATGAAAATTGTTCTAACAAAAACATGAGAGGAACTCAATCGGCAAAAGAAAAAGGAAACACCTCTATTGCGTTAAAAGTAGCATTAATCAAAGTAGGAAGAGCTCTAGTCCCTATATGCACTTCACCCTCCACCGATAAATGCTCGTACCGAACTTCAATCTTTGGGATTTCAAGTCCTACCCTGAAAATTAACAGTCATTCCCACAAATATTTACAAGAAAAAATAAACTGTTAAAATAATATTGTGTGCTCTTCTATCTGATAGTTTTTGAGATCAGAGTCAAATTCCGCAAAAAAAAAAATAAAAAAAAAATGAAACCAATAAAGTAAAGCTCAGTAATTGTTTATCTCTCGTAGGGAATTCAATTCTTGAGAACTCCTTAGTATTTAATAATTTTCATGTAGCAAATAAGAAAATCTCAAAAAAAAAAAAAATAAAAGAAAAATAAGAAGTAAATTTACAATCCAAAACCGTTTTAGAAGAAAATCAAATTTTTTTTTTAAAAAAAAAATTAACTTACCTATCAATCCTGTCCCTTAATCTCCTAAGAAACTTCTCGTTACCATCTTCAGCATCTTTAAGTATATTATCCATCAACTGTTTCTTATCTTGCGTTCCAAGCTTCCTCACATCCACCTCACTTTGAACCACTTTTCCATCATCAAGTACTTGCATCATCATCCCTTTCTTCAACCTATCATACGTGGGCAACCGCTCTATGGCGGCCCACCGTAGCTCCAACTCGTCCTCTTCCCGCCTCTCGCTCCGGCTAAAAACATCAGGCGGACCAAAACTCCGCCTACTGCCTGACCCGAAACTCATCCGCCTGCTGCTGCTTCCCGCTACCGACCTTGCCAAATCATCTCCCACTATCGCCAACGCCATTGTTCTCTAACCAAGATCAAGAAAATAGCTAACACTTAACTTGAACAATAATTACATAGATAAGAATGATATGTAAGAACGTGGAGAAGAGAGGTTTGGAATTTTTTTCTACAATATGGCATTATGATGGTTGTATACATATAGAGTGGCAGGTCATCTTGGAAGAAATTTTCTTTTTTTGTTTAGGAGATTTTCCAAGAGTTTTGGTGTTTATAGGCTTCTTTGCCATAAATGAGACAGTAATACTGATATAGCTGGCGTTCCATATGGATACGTCGTTGGGTTCTAGAAAGAGAGAATTTATTGGTGATAACTGATGTATGTGTACAGTGTTCCCTTTCATGGTTCAATCCTTGTCGCTTTTCTTTCTTTTTTTTTTAATGAGGCTCGTGTTCAAAATCACCGCCAATTAATAATTAGTGTTTGGCGATTCTTTTTTTAAAAAAAATTACATAATTTTATTATTTTTATTTATTATTTTAAAAAAATACATAATTTTACTATTTTTATTTATTATTTTAAAATTAAATAATTTTATTATTTTTTAAATTTTTGTTGTCTGATTAATGAGTAATAATGTTTATTAAATCACATTAAGTTTCATTTGTTTTATGAAACATAATTTATCTGAAAAAAATATTTTTTGAAAAAGAAAATATTTTTTTAATAATATATTTTTTAGTATTTGAAACACACTATAAAAAATATTAATTTTCTTTTAATTTATAAAATTATTAATAAAATTTAGATCATAAATATTTTATATTTATAGTATTTATTACTTAATATAAGAAAAATATATTAAAAATAATTTTTTTATAGATCTCACCTATCACCATCGATTATCGCCGGTTGACGATAATCAGTGATGGTGTCGATAATCAAGAATGACCAATGATAATAAATATATGTATTTATATGATTTATTTTTCATTTTGATAAGTTTATCAAAATTCGAAAATAAAAAGTTGTTTTTTTAAAAAAAAAAGACTTAATTTTCCTTTTGATCATAAAAATATTTCCATTGCTCAATTTTTTTGGATGCACCAAACAGAAAAAATTACAAAAAATATTTTTCTGAAATTATTTTCTTCAAAACAATCGAAATCTTAATAATATTAATTTTATCGACACATAGTATTTTGTATTGATTTTATTATTTGCACAATTATATATCTATATCTAAAATAGTAATATTATCCTTATTATATATCAACAATTTACCATGCTAATGAATATGTCAATTCAAGTGGTATGGAACATGTTATATTAAATTTAAATTTATTAAAAATTATAAATAATCAATTTATATAAATTAATAAATTCGATATAAACAAATTTACCCAAAAGTAAAATATACGGTACGAAATTTAACAAC
>CATIWR010041465.1:0-56896 GCA_949677035.1 Omphalea diandra | reverse complement strand
TAGCTCTTAAGCCTTGAAGAGCCTTTCATTTGCCCTTAGGTATAGGTGACTTAGTGCTTGGAGGACATTTCTTCCCAACACCGTCAATACTAGAAGTTTGAGGTGTTGATGCTTTAATAAATGTAGTAAGGGAGGATATAGATGAGGAATCTCCATTAAAGCCTAAACCATGTCTTTCTAAGGGTGGTATTTAAGATACAATGAAAGTGTCAAAATCTTTTTTCTCTCTGTGAAATCTTGAGATGGAATTCAAAAACTCAATAACTTTTTTTTTAAAAAAAAGTGTCATTTTCTTTTCTTAGAGAATCAACAGAGGATGAAGATTTAGAAAGATTTTCTTAGGATTTTTTAAGTTCTTCATTAGAAGTCTCAAGTCACTTATAAGATCATTTAAGCATTTAATTTCATTCTCATATTTTGAACACTTTTTCTTGTAAACTTTCATTTTTTATTTTATATTTCTCACATTTTAAAGTTAAAGCCTCAAAAAGCTCATTACCCACATCATTAAATGCATCATACTCATCACAAAAGTATGGAGAAGTATTTACCTCATTGGAGGAGTTCTTTTGAGTAATGAAGTAAAAGTTTGCAACTTTGTCATCTTCTACTTCATCACTTGAATCATCATCCCAAGTAGCCTTGAAGCTCTTCTTTTTTTCTTTATGTTGATAGCAAGATGACTTTCTTTGGAATATTTTTTTCTCTTCTCCTTTTTATCAACTCCTTAGTCTTTCTTGATATTTTGGCAAGCTTTTTTTTCTTCTTTATCACTTTCATTTGAGCCACTTGAGCTTGAATCATTTTCTTGAGCTTTGAAAGTGTGAGCTTTCTTTGTCTCTTTGTCCTTTTAACTTCTTTTCATTGCTCGTCTTTTCATTCTTCTTCAGAGCCATCTCATAAGTGAGAAGCTTGCCAACGAGAGCATCAGTTGACACCTTCCCAACCTCTAGATTGAACTCTTGAATACTACATACTTTTGCACCAAATTTATCTAATGAAAGAGATTTAAGGATTTTAGTATTTACTTCATAGTTAGTAAGAATTCTTTCAATCTTCTTCATGTTTGTAATGATAGAGAGGAATTTATTTGTCATGTCAGTGATGCTTTCAAAATCAACACTTGAAATTGGTAACCTTTTTATCTATACTATCAAGATAAAAAAAGAGTTTTGTCTTAGGTTTGATCAACCTAGTCCCATAAATGATAAAAAAAAAAAAACCTTAAAAAGTTCCAACCTTTGTATTTGAGTGTTTTTATTTTGATAGGACTTATTTTGATTCAGACGTTGAAGTCTTCAAGGTTGATAAGGCTAAAGAAAATATTGACTTTAAAAAGCCTTGAAGATTTAAGGAAGAAAAGGTCAAAAGCATTCGAGAAAGAAGCAAACACACCTTAAGAGTAATATCTTAAGGTTGTCCAAAAGAAAAGCTATTAATTTAGCTAAATTTTTAAAGGCATAGAGCTCTCCAAGTGAAAGTCAAAAGCTATAAAGAGGAGTCATATAAGATAGAGGTAAACGGGAAGAAAAAAAGAGTAGAAAAGAACAAGAAAAGCTCCTTAAGAAACTTAATGATCTATAAAAAAAATTTAATGCCTATTAAAGTTAGATAATGGGAAATCCAAAATTCATGGGAGACAAGGCTAAAGAAGCAAAGCTATGAAGAAGTTGCCAACTACCTATTGAAAAACTGAACGCTTTGAGACAACAAGTTGTTAAAGAAAATTCAATGCATAGTTAAAAGTTAAACTAGTAATTGGATGTTGTTAAAGAACATTCAATAGCTATAAAAATTTTCAATGGCTTTTTGAAATTGAGAAGGCCAGTCATCAAACTAATCAATATTTGTTGAAGAAAGAAGAAAATCAAACAACTTGTTAAAAATTCTAATTGCCTGTTGACAACCTAAACAACTAATTTTATAGTAACTAGTAATGACTAGTTTCATATTTAAGATATTTTCAACCATTCAAGTAGACTTTGTACTATATAAAAAAATATATTTGAATAACCTAACTTATGATAAGTGTACAAAAATATTTATAAAGGGTTTTAAGAACATTATTCTTTATAATTAGGTAGAAGTGAGCCTAAGTATGCATATGTTATAATTATAAGAGTTAGGATTTCTTTGAGCATTAATTATACACTTAGCTACTTTAGAGGTTTAGAAACATATTAAAGGTAAATCTTTATATGGTTTAGATGTTGATGCTTAGATTACAAAAAAGTTGGGGTGGGTTATAATTTATCCAACCTTTTAAAAAAAAATGATTTTTCTTGAGCTTGCAAAAGAGAGATTGTCCATGAGCTTAAAAAGGAAAAAAGTAAAGGCTTAAATGAAAGCTTATGGAGTGGAATAAGCAAGTTAATAAACCTCTATAAAAATCTTTATGTTCCTTCTTTTTTTCCTTTTACTTAATCTTCACTTAAAAGTTAAAGATTAATGTCTTATTTTAATGCAAATAAAATCATGAAACTTTCAATAAGTTCTAAGGGTTTTATAAGCATCTAATTTATCCCTCCCCTTCTTAAATTGTCATTCTCATTAAGAGACCAACAAGTGTTATCTGAACTAAGCTCTGAATATTTTAAGAGAAAGCTCAACTTTAAAGAATTAAATCTCAAGGAGAAAAGGTATAATTCAACCGTCAAATCCTACCATCAAGAGTTTTAATTTGAATCATAAAGGATTAGAAGTTCATTCCATAAGTGATAAAGTTTTCCATCCTAAAAAGATGAAGATAAAAAAGAAAGCAAAGACCAAAGGCTTCATAACCATAAAGGATAACTCAAAAGAGAATTCTCTAAATAAGGTATATGAATTTGATGATGATATTAAATAAATATTTACAATAAAAATTATTATTGAGGTCAATCTTTTTATAAAAACAAGATTTGAAGAAATAAAAATAAAGTTTTCTCTCAATCTGAAATAAAAGATATGCTTTCAAAATAAGTTGAACATTTAAAAAAAGAAAATGAGAAATCGCTTTCTAATGAACTTTTCTTAACTTCAAATGAACGAGATTTTTTTAAAATAAAACTTAATACTTTGGGAAAAGAAATGAAGAGTTAAATTATAAAAAGAAATTTTATAAAACTCTTTCTATTCAAAATGAGAATTTGAAAAATGAAGTTTTGAGCTTAAAAAATATTTCTCTTGTCAAATTTTAAAAAAGGAAAAGAAAACCTTGATTTGCCTTTAAGCTCTTAAAAAGATGCCAACATGAAATATGATATTAGATATAATCATGCCTCTTTCTTTACTTTTAAAAGTGTTTTTATAAAGGTTAAGCATAACCGAACACCTAGCCTTCATAAACTCCTTCACAAATGGCTAATGTTAATGGAAATCCTTAAACATAAAAGGCTAAGGCTAAGACACAAGCACAAACACATAATACAAAGTCTAATTAAAAGGCTAATCATATTTATATGTATGAATCTTATAGGCTAATAATATATACTATGCACCCTAGAAGAGATACTATAAATGATCACACTTTTTTATCTTTTTGGGTGCAATCACAAAGGATACATTTAGATATGCCTACATGTTTACATGTTATAAAAAGGCCAAAAGCTAATCATGTTTTCATGTATTGGTCTCAAATATTGAGGCCTAATAGAAATATACATGTCCATATTCCTAAGTCTCAAGTTCAAAGAAACCCTCTTATGACTTACCTTTCTATAAAACCTAGAAGAGTGTTTCCTCAGCAATATTATTATTGTGGAAGATTTTGCCATAAGATATACTTTGCAATGCAAGGCTAAAAGATGAGCAAGTATTTTCTCTTAACCCTTATGAACCTAAAAGGTAATTGGTACAAAAAAAAAATTCAATTGTAGGTTAAGAACTCTGTTACCAAGTACTCAAAACAGAGAATCCAAATGATGAATGAAGAATGATGGAAAGAAAAAAGAGAAATGAGCTCAAAGTAATACAAATGGATTAAATCAAGCTAAAATTGGTAGCAAGAAAATCAACAAATGGTGTTTAACTTGAAAATTAATATCAACATTGTAATATATCTCTTTCCCTTTACTCTTTATTTGATATATATGGAATAACATGGAGAAAGTTGTTGTGCATGATGTTATGTGCATTATTATCAATCTTTACATATGCAACATATTTGCTTATTTGTATATTTATTTATTTATTGGCAAATTGATTTCAAATTGTTTTCTAAAACAATTGCACTTTAAGTCTCCAAAATGATTTATTTTCTCAATAATTTCATTAATGACCCAAGATTGTGCTTTATTTAGTTTACTAATAGTTATATAAAGTCTAAGTTTAATATTATGGGAGTATCTCAACTATTTTCTCAAGGGAATCTAAAATTATTTTATTAAGGAAGATATGTTTTTGAGATAATATTTTCAAAATAGAGAATCTTATGTTTTTTTATCCTTTTGTGTCTAGAGCCTTTCTTGTTAAATTTTAAGGGGGATAATGCTTTTAATATGTATGAAATGTTTTGTATTTTCAAAAAAAAAAAAAGAATGTTTGGAAACTAACCTCTAAAAAAGGGGAGAAAGTTTGATAAACTCTTTTGATGTTTTGAAATTTTAAGTTAGTATCTCAGACCTTTTTTATAATGTTTTAAAAAGGAGGGAAGTTTTTCATATTTGATAAAATATTTTTTATGTGTTTTATTACATTTATTTTATCAAAACATCTTGATTTTTTCATCATTCAAAAAGGAAGAGAATATTGACCATGTGATAAAAAGGTTGATAAGGCATTACCTTAATTATGTGTTTAAATGATGTTTTGAATAATAACAAAATATTTAAAAGTTCTAATCTTTTATATTTGAGTGTTTTTATTTTGATAGGACTACCTTTGGTTCAAAAGTTAAAGCCTTCAATGTTGATAAGGCTAGAGAGAATGCTGGCTTCAATCATCCTTAAAGATTTAAAGAACTAAAGGTCAAAAATTTTCAATGAAGAAGTAGACATATTTTAAGGGTAACATCTTTAGATTACCCAAGAGAAAAGCTAAGAAAAGCAATTAATTTGACTAAGTTTTAAAGGCATAAAGCTCTTAAAGTACAAGTTAAAATAAAGGAGCCATACAAGATAAAGTTAAAGGCAAAGAAGAAAAAAGAGAAGAAAAAAAAGAGAAAATAAGAAGATAAGCTCCTTAAGGAATTTAACAGTTGTAGAGAAATCCCAATACCTATTCAAATTAGGTCATGGGAGATCCAATGCCTATGGAAAATAAGGTTGAAGAAGCCAAACTATTAAGAAATGGCCAATGGCTAATTAAAAACTCAACACCTTGAACCAATAACCTATTAAAGAAAATATAATACTTGTCGAGATAGACATAAGCTAAGCTAGATACTAGATGTTATTAAAGAGTATTCAAAAGTAAAAAGAAGCAATCCAATAGCTAGTGGAGAACTCTAACAGCCCATTGATAATCCATATGGCTAGTTTTGTTAAAAACGTGACAAGTAACTACTACTTTTATATTTAAGGTATTTTTAACCATTCAAGCGGACCTTGGGCTATAAAAGAATATATATTGAAATATTTAAAAATAACCTAATTTGTGAGAAGCGTAAGAAACATTTGTAAAGGGCTTTAAGAACATTATTCTTTGTAATTCACTACATGAATGTAATAGAATAGCGATAAAGATTGGCAACATAAAGGATTTTATTGCTAATTATCGATACAATAACGAGAGACTTAAGTAAGCTTAAGTCTGCATATCTTATAATTATGCGAGTTAGGCTTTCCTTGAGTACTAACTATATTTTCCTAGTTAAGAGGCTTATAAACTAACTAAAGGTAAATCCTTATATGTTTTATAGATTGATGCTTATGCTCGCAAAAGCATTGGGTGAATTTTTATAAGAGAAGATTATTGTAAAGGCTTCTTTTAGGCCTACAAAAAGAAAGGTTGTTCTTGAGCCTGAGAAAAGGAAAAAGTAAAGGCTTAAGTGAAAGTTTCATGAAAGGAGTAGACAAAGTTTTTAACTTTTATATAAATCTTTATATTCCTTTTTCTCTTCCATTTACTTAATGATAACCTATTAGCATTTGTAAGACTTAGATTATATGAGAAGGGAAATCTTATGGCTTAACCCAACTCTATATATCATTCAAGACCCACAAAGGCTCATATAGGGAATCATTATTCTTAAATACATCTCTACATCACTAAGGATAATCTTGCCTTAGCCCTTTATGGTCTTTGGACCTTTACTTCCATTGTCAAGACCTAAAAGGTTATGTCAACCATTTCTTATATTTAAAAAATCATAACAAAACATCTTTATCTTACTATCTAACTTGTTCAAACTTAACTACTTTTATCCTCTTATGATATCAAGTAACTTAACTTTCATTCGAACTTACTCCTTTTTTAATTCTTATGATATCAAGTAACTTAACTTTCATTCAAACTTACTTCTTTTTAATCCGTTTTATGCTAACTTACTTCTTTTGAATGCTCTTCATGCTTTCTTAACCTAAGCCTTTCAAGTCTCATATTATCATTACAACCTTATAAAAACTTCAATATCATACATTAAGGCATTAAAGAACTATCACCTTTCATAACTTATCTTACCATGTGCTTATCTTCATCACCATAATATTATTTACTTGGGGGAATAGACACATCTTCCATTAACACAAAGAGAAAAATCTCACACTTACACATGTATAACTATGTAAGGAATAACATCATCTCACTATGACTATAGGAAGAAAAGAAAACCATAAGTCATAAACTAAAAAGGATTTTTTCCTCTATCTCGTGTATAAAAAACTCCTTCACCCATAACATAGGGGGTTTCACCAACCACCTTGTGTGTAAGGAGATATCATAACATCATTGCTAAAGAGACATATTGGAGCATCATTCATATTAGATAGTCATAACCTCCTATCTACATGTTAGGGATCAAGGTTTCTACCTTATCCTTTCTATCTTACCATTATACAACCTATGCCCATAAGATTTGTTGCTCTTTAAGCATGAATATGAACATCATAGGAATAAAAAATAATAATCATAAAAAGTGGCACATGTAATTAAAAGCTGGATAAAAAGGAATTAGCATTTATGACAGTTGGAAGCACCACTTTGTGAGCAAGAAGCCATACCATAAGTGGCTACAATTATGAAAACCTTAATGATTAATTCTTTACAACATTATTTCTTTAGTCTTTAGGATCATGAATGACTAGTTTTAGTGCTTAGCAATAAAAGGGACTTCAAACATTATTTTGAATGTTATATAACAACTCTCAAATGATATTCAAGTGTTATTCAAGTTAATTCAAGTGTTTTCTTCATTTTTAAAGTGTAATTGTGAGTTTATAAGCTTTTGTGAAAGTGTGATTTATTGAGCACTACTTGTAGTCATTATGTGAGACTAACTTAGTATATTAATCTAGCTTTAGTGGTGTACATTATTGTAAAACAAATTAGATGAGCCTTAGAGTACAAAACCTTCGGATTTTAATGATTTGGTTAGTATCTGTAAACTAATTATGAGTATTAAAAATCAAATTAATTACTATAAAATCTCTAATATTTGTCATATTTAACTAAGTAATCAGTCATGTTTTAAAATTATATATAATCATCCTTCAAATTGGACCCATTACACTAAAAAAGCCTAGTAATTTTTCGTTAAATTCGAAATGATAATAATACCCTAATCTTATCTCAAATTTTCTTTTACATTGTTAATAAGAAAAAAAAAAAGGGAAAAAGAATTAACAAAAATTGAAAAATTATCCAATAATGTATACAAATTATCAAAACTTTAATTATCCAATAATTCATAAAATTATCAAGTTCCATATTTAAAATTTTCTTCATCTGCTTCATCAAAACCCAAAATCAAATTATCAAAATCTAGAATCAAAATCTTCTCCATCCATTTCATCAAAACCCAAAATCAAATTATCAAAATTTAGAATTATAATCCTTTTAATCAAAACCCATAATCAAATTACTACTAAAAAAATAGACACATTCTTTCCATCCTCTTAATTACTACTAAAAAGGAAAACAACATCTCGGCTTGATGCTTTAGACATAGTTCACGAGACTATATTAGTCTATGACAAAGCTAGCTACAAGCTTTGTCATGACTTTGCACACCTCAATTTCTCCAATCTCCATCACTAGGCTTCTTTCATAGGCGATTATAAGCTTTTCCACTCCATCATTGATGGAAGCAAAAAGTTATATACGAAAGCTTAGAGGATTTGTAGGAAAAAAAAAGGGGAGAAAGAAAAAAAGTCAGGCCAAAAGACCAAGTGATGGAGAGGGATAAGAAGAAGGTTGAGCAACCAAAGCAGGAAAAATTGTGCAAAAGTTGAGATGTCGTCTCCTGTGTTGACAGAGCGAAGTATCTAATGAGGCCCTATATTGTTAGATTTCATTTTTTTTAGAATTTGAAGAGGCACCACTTGAGGGTGGCGAACTAAGATTAGGAGTAGTTTCTCAATTGAATTTGATTATGGTGGCGACAAGTCAAGAGAGAATGATAGGTACAATATGAGATGAGATGGGTGACGACATGGAGTAGCTTGATTTTAGATTTTAAAATTGAAATTGTTTGCGTCAGTTTTTACTGCGTTTTTTTATTTTATGTGAAGGATAAGATAATTATATATTATACAATAAATTATCATATAATTTAATTTTTAATATTTAAAAATTAATTATATCCTTATCAATGAAAAGGATTATAATTTGTGATAATACATAGTAATGATTGTTGTGAGAGGTATATTAATAAAATATATCAAACTTTTTTCTATTACTTAATTTATTAAATCAAAATGTTTTACTTCTCATATTAAATGTTTTTAAAATTAAATACTTAATAAAAATCTTATTAAATATACTTCAAATATTAAGAATTTTTAAAAAAACAGTTATCCAATAATTTTTAAAAAATAAGTGCTGAATATTTTAATTTTAAATAATTAATATAGTTATAAAATAACTCTTAATTTAGTAAAATATAACAATTGTCAAAAGATTCATAACAATTAATCCTTAAAACTCTCAAATAATTACATGAAAAAGATGACAGGTAAATAATGTCAACTCTCTTTAAATCTTGTGTTAACTTTTCATCTTCCATCCTTTATTTGTGTTTTTTTTTTTTTTTAAGTTTTGCCTATTATGCTCAAGAATTTATCAAACTCCATTCACTTTTATTTTGTAAAATATTTTTTAAAAAATTAATAATCGAATAAAAAATAAAGATCTTACATTTTTTAATGAAAAAATTATGTAAATTAAATATTAAAAGTTCTAATTTTAAAAAATTACCATTTAAAAAAAAGAAAGACTTCTTACCAACATATTGACAAGAATGATCAATTTGCAACTTTATTATATGTGATGGCACCATTAATCCAGTGAATAATGATCAAATGCATGTAGGTGGTATTTATTAAATTTACAATATAAAAAAATAAAAATAAAAATAAAAATATATCTCCCTCATCCTGCGACAGCCATATCAATACGCATGTGGCATAGTGTTGCTAACTTGTTAGTGCTCTTATGCATGATGTGTGAAACATAATTATACCTATTCTGACAAATGACAGTTTAATAACACCCACATTTTAGCTCACTCATATAAATAAGCAATTGCAAATTTACGTATTACGAATATAATTATAATAATACATTTTAAATAAATATAATATTTAGTTTTATTAATTAATTAATCAAATAATTAAAAAATAACATATAAATAATAATTGAAATTTATTATTCTTTTAAAAATATAATTATCTATTTAAACCTTTTTAAAGTAAATAAAATAAAAAATTATAATTAAATTAAAATTTAATAATAATAAAATTTTTGATAAAAATAAAAATTTATAATTCAATTTTTTATTGATCTTTTTTTTTTTCTCTTTAATCCTTTTAATTTTTCTTATTATATAAAAATTGAATACTTATTTTATTAAAGTCTTAAAAAGAAACTCTTGTACTATTTTGAACTTTAGATATTTTTTATTGATTAATTGAATAAAGTAAATACATAATTATTAATTTAGTTATCACATAGTAATATAAAAGTATATTATATTATTATTTATAAAAAATATTATGTTCCTGAATAATTAGTTAATAAATGAAAAACACTTTTGTACAATTAAATTTAAAATTAAAATTAACCATATATATTAATGATTTTCAATAAAAAATAAAAGAATAATTTGTTATTGCATGATTTATGTATAAACTTTAATTATGAGATGCAACGATATTCACTACACTACTAATTAGTTCTTTCACTTAGTATTAATGTTTTGAAAATTAGATCACATATGTATATTATATCAATAAATTAAAAATCAAATTATTGATTGATTAAATTAATTTCAGATTAATTTTTAGAATTATTTTTTAGATATAGTAATTATATTTCTATTTTTAAATATTTTTTAAATTATTCTTCATTATTTAATTTATTAAATCAAACTGAAAATTGATTTGTTATATTTTATATAAATATAATCATTTATTTATTTAAAATTGTTAACAAAGTTGGATTAAAAAAGTAAAAAGGAAAAGTATTAATAGGAAAATTATTAAAATTAATCTCACTTTTTTATTAAGTGTAAACAATCTCAATATTATTGCTTTAATATTTTAATGACTTGTGAGTGTTTACTATCTTATTTCATAGTTTGTTTTTAAAAGTTATGGATTAATGTAGTGTGTGTATATATATATATATATTGATTGCTCCACTATAGTCTTGCAAATAATTGACAATCTATATTTAGGATATAAAAAAGTCGAAGAGTCTACAGACAATAATTTTTAAAAACTCTTTTAAGAATTTCTTATATTTTAGAGTTTATAAAGTAAAGAATTGTTGATAGAAAGAAAAAAGAAAAAATAATGTAATCTGACAAAATTATTGATTTTTATAAATATAAATAAAAGATTATTATCGTTAATTTAGCACCTTTTATGCATATTGTGGTTTTAGTTTGAGTTTAATAAACTATTAAAAGATAATATTATAAGATTTTGTTATTATTTAATTGCAAATTCTATAATAATAAAATTAAAACATTAATTGAGCTTCGCACATGAACCAAATGTTCAAGTGTTAATTGTCATCACAGATTATTAAATATTTATATAAATAATCTATTGATCATATATATAAATTTTATAACTAACCAAATTTTATTCAAAATTTTATTTCAAACTTTTCCTCCTCCAAACCAATTAAACAAGTTGCATACTATAATAAAGTTCTATTTTATATATATATATCCTTTTTTTGAAGCTTTGAGCCGTAGTTTCTGATGATCTACTATGATTTTTTTTTTTTCCTAGAACGATTGATTTAATATAATCAAATAAAGAAAAAACAAAGAAAAAAAATTTATTCCCCACTTAATATAATCATTTTTTGAAGGAAACATATTATCCTTTTTTTGCCACAAAGATAAATAGACAAAAGCACACAGTTGAATTATTGAATTCATTTATATTTGAAATGAATAAATATTCTTTTATAATTTTAAAATTTTAATTATATGAAATTAATTATAAAATAAAGTCAAATTCTATTAACGTATATAAAATTTATAAATGAATTTCACAAGTTAACATAAATAAATTTTATCAATAAAACTACTCTTGCAATCTAATGTTATTCTCTTTCCCATTTTCATTCTCACAGTCTATTTTTTTTTCATTATTCTCTTCTTTTTTCTTTTTTATTTTTAAATAACGGCTAACTCAATAATTATTTATTAGAAAAAAATTACAATTAGTTAAAAAATTAAATGTGGTTTTAGAAAGAAAATTTTTTCTCATAATACTTGATGTTTTATAATTATATATGAGTATTAATTAAATTTTGTAATTTTTATTTTTTTCACTTTTATAATAATTATTTTTGTATAGAGTTCATAATAACATATAAAAATAATTAATTAAGGGTAATATAAACTTTTATTTATATAATAATATATCTTAAATACAATCATTGATAAATATGCAAAAATCTTAAATGACGTCTATTATATAACAGAAAGAGTGTTGAGCATTATTTCTCAAATTTATTTTATCATATTATATGAATTTCAGTTCATATTACACTATAACACATCTCTGGTGAGATTTTTATAATTGATAAAAATATAAAATTATAAAACAAATTCATGATAAAAATAAAAATCATGATTTCGAATTGTAAATTAATGTACAATGTTGAGGTTGATTTCATATTGGTATATTAATTTATAAAATTAATTTTTTATAAATATTATATGATTCTTAATAAATAAAAAATCTTTCGGTTTCAAACTCTTCACTTCACCACAGTCCAGTAAAGAAAGTTTTGAAGTAAAAAAAAAAAAAAAATTAATGAAACACTTTGACTGCCCAAATTTCCCGTCTCTCTGTTTACCGAAACAATAAGAACACCTGTTTCTCTAATCTTTCGTTTTCCATCTTTCGCCCGCTTATGATTCTCTCGCCGCCATTGCCAAAGTCTTGTCGTTCTCTGATATATATAGCCACTAATATCTACATACACACACATATATTATGTGTATGGAAGTTAACATATAACTCTCATCGAGAAAATATCTTATATGAGTTTTCTGTTGGATGATACTATATACAAAGCAAAACAGAGTTTTTATTATTCTTGCTTTCTTGGAAACTACACTCATGCCTCTTTCAGTCTTGGTTTTCGACCATCTTTCTGTTACTATCCCTATTTAATGCCCTTCTGTTCTTCACTACTACACCACACCACCTCTAGCTTTCATTACATTCGCCTCTTCTATTGCGATGCAGAGGTGGGTTTTGCTTTGCAGTCTTTGATTTCTCCTTTTTTTTTTGGGCTTTTTTATTTGGTTGCTGAAAAATAGAATCTTGAATCTTAATCTTTCTTGCTTTTCTTGATATAATCTTGAAAGTTGATTAAAAAGGCAACTTGGGTTTTGGTTAAAAGGCTAAATCTTTTACGTGCCACTTTAGAAAACCTTGAACAATACTACCAATGGCGGATAAAGACCCGGATTTTCCTTTTCAGAGATCACTCATCTCTGCCTCTCAGGTAAACTAAACCCACCATATAACAAACACTAGTTTCTTCGTTCTTGTTCTTGAACTTGTGTTTCTTTCCGATACTGAAGAGACTGACATAAATAAATGCGTTTGCTTCTTTTGGGTTTTCATGTTGGACAGGTTCTTGAAGAGCTAAAAGAGCTATGGGGGATGGTTTTACCAATAACAGCAGCACATTTAATGGCCTTCTTTAGGGCAGTGGTGTCAGTCATGTTCTTGGGCAGGCTAGGCAGTCTAGAGTTAGCCGGTGGTGCACTGTCCATTGGGTTCACCAACATAACTGGCTATTCAGTTCTTGTGGGCTTAGCCTCTGGACTGGAGCCAGTGTGCAGCCAAGCTTATGGCAGCAAAAACTGGGACCTCCTGTGCCTCTCTCTCCAACGCATGATCTTTATCCTCTTCATAGCAATCATACCCATAAGTCTATTATGGATCAATCTTGAATCCATCATGAATTTCATGGGTCAAGATCCAAATATCACAGCCATGGCAGCAACGTACTGCTTATACTCACTCCCTGATCTTTTAACCAACACTTTGTTGCAACCTTTAAGGGTTTTTCTAAGGTCACAGCAAGTGACAAAGCCCATAATGTACTGCTCGCTACTAGCTGTTTTGTTCCATGTGCCATTGAACTACATGCTAGTGGTGATGATGAAGTTGGGGGTCCCTGGTGTGGCAATGGCATCAGTGGTGACTAACATGAACATGGTGGTGTTGATGGTGGGGTATGTGTGGTGGGTAAGTGGGCGGTGGGAGATGAGATGGACGGGTGGGATTGGTGGAGTATGTGGTGGAGTGGGACCACTACTGAAGTTGGCTGTCCCTAGTTGTTTAGGGATTTGCTTGGAGTGGTGGTGGTATGAGATTGTGATAGTGATGGCAGGGTACTTGCCTAATCCTACTCTGGCTGTGGCCGCCACTGGGATACTAATTCAGACCACGAGCATGATGTATACTGTACCTATGGCTCTAGCTGGCTGTGTTTCCGCTCGGGTATGTCCAAGAAAATAATACCCTCCTCTTCTTTCCACTTTGCCATATCATGTGTATCTCTTATATTAGTAATAGTCATATGTGAGCATTTATGTTGGTTCATGATGGGTCACTATAACATAGATTCATGCTTTTATGGTTAAATATATGCTTGTGATGTTAGCATTCAGCAAGTCGAAACCTGGCCCTTTTTTTTTAAAAAAAAAAATATCACATTGTCTCACATTAATGATTGCTGCATATCAAAGAAACAAGATTTTCATCCTGAGGAAGAGGAACTAGCTGAAAATATTTTTGGTCTATTAAATTAGTGTATATATATAAAACAGTAATATAAAAGTGCAAATTTTTTATCTCATACTTTCTATGTTTAAAAGGGTTTAAAGACTTATTGAAGCCTCATTTTACTTGTTTAAAGGCTAAGAGCGTGCTTGAATTTCCGAGTCAGTTTCTTATTTATATCCGTTATGAGTAAGGAAAACTGTTTTTTTTTTTTTTAATTTTTAGGTAGAGTGAATGTATTGTCCTTATTGATCTTAGGTAAGTTACACTTTAGTAACTAGAATACTTCCATTACATATGTAGAATAAGATAGTTGAGAGATTCTTATAGTCTTGTCTAATTAGAGTCGTCTCTATGTATCAGTTTATATCACTTAGAGTTACATTTTCATAGAGATATAGAAATGCTGAATTCTTGACATCAAAGTAGTGCAAGAGTTGTTTGGTTTAACTGTTGTTGATTGTTAGTAGTTGATAGCTATTATTGGTAATTGATTACTATCAACAATAGCTAGCAGCCGTTATTAGTTACTTGTAAATTTTTAAGTTGGTTTAATGAAAAATATAGAAATGATTTAGTGAAAAATATAGAAATACACGTTGAGATGGGGAATTAAATAAGAAAATAAAAGATTACTACTATCAAAATAAAATTCGTAGGAAAATATTAGTTCAAAGTCATGCTTTTTGATCGGTTGGGTGATTAGGGACCCTCATAAAGATCACACATGTAATGTGATTGGACATAATTAATACATGACAAGTAATCAATTATATGCTTTTTTCTTAAAAAGCTCAAATTCCATTGGTGTGTGACTATACTGTTTAACAAACAAAAAGGAAATCAGCTTACCATTCTTTTTCTTTTTTTTTTTTTTCCCCCTTCTTTTCTTTCTTGGATCAAACCTCAAAAATTATCAGTTTATATATTGCACTTGCAGGTGGGAAATGAGCTTGGAGCTGGTAAGCCATACAAGGCCAAGCTGGCTGCCATGGTTGCATTGGGATGTGCCTTTGTGATTGGTATCATCAACGTCACATGGACAGTCATACTTAGAGAAAGATGGGCTGGTTTGTTCACTAAAGATGGTCTTGTTAAAGGTTTAGTAGCATCAGTTTTGCCTATAATAGGCCTTTGTGAGCTTGGTAACTGCCCTCAAACAACTGGCTGTGGAATCCTACGTGGCACAGCTCGGCCTGCCATTGGGGCCCGTATCAATTTGGGCTCATTTTACTTCGTGGGTACCCCTGTCGCGGTGGGCCTAGCCTTTGGTCTCAATCTCGGGTTCGCTGGGCTGTGGATTGGGCTCCTTTCAGCCCAAGTGGCGTGTGCTGTTTCTATACTCTATGTTGTGTTGGTGCGTACGGAATGGGAACGTGAGGCATTGAGGTCTGTAGAACTGACTAGCGTGGAAATGAATGGTGTTGGAGGAGGCGAAGAACATGAAGAGCAAGATGAACAAGAAGAAGAGAGTAAAAGGTTGTTAGTTAATGGAATTGGTAACATGGCATAGAAAGGTATGGTTGTTTCGAGGAAGAATTTGATGTGTGAATGTGTGAGATGGTGAAGTGAGGTTTATGGGATTTGTTTTTGTCGTTTACTGCTTTTTTTGGGGAGGATCCGACTCAATTAGAATTTGTATGTCCTTTTTTTTGTTTTTGTTTTTGTTTTGATGGGGTTGGGTTGTCATGGAGGAAAAGAGAGAACCTATATATGTTCTTGGGTTGTCAGGAAGCTGTTTGTGGCCAGAGAGAATGTTACTCCCCATATAAAAGTGTTACATATTTTAACAGGAATATGGCCTACTTTTGCTGCTTCTTGAAAGTTGCTTTATTTTTGTTGTCTTTCACTTTTCTCTTGCTTTTACTCTATTTGTATGATTTGCTCTTGGGGCCCTAATGCACTCCAATGGATAAGAAACAAATCACAACGTTTTTAAAATCAGAGTGAGTGCATTTGCCACAATTAAGATAGTGGTTCAACCATAGTGTTGTTTTTTTATATAGTGCAGAAAATCAAAACTTCAATGTCTAATATTTGAGCAAATGATCAGTAGGGAAAGTTGAGCATATTGTAATGTATCTAAAGGATGAATAGTTCTAATAAGATGTGGACGAAAATTAGTGAAAGAACTTAAATGGCTCTTAAGAAGTATTGTGAAGCTGTCTGCCAGTTTTTTTGCTCAAAAGCTAGACATAAATAATACCTTGTGAATAACACATAAATAATACCTTGTAAATAACATTGATTGAAATGGAGTTGATGTGTTTTTTTATACCGATATTGGTGAAATTGGAACTTAGGACCTTAATGGTTCTGAAATATCACCCCCTAATCATCCGATTAGGAAATCATTAATGAGTTGCATGTGATTTAAGAAATAAAAATGCAGCTTAATAAAAAAGTTTCATTTCTTAGCTTCTCAAAGAAATTACCATTATATTAGTGTCTAGTTGTTTCAAGTGACAAAAGTTTATTTCTTTAAACAAGGTCTGTGTTTTGAATTTTATAAATAGAGAAAACTAGTGTTAGCGGAGTTTTACTTTTCATAAAAAGTCTCTTTTGACTTAAATCTGAATTAGTCAGGGCTTACAAACTTTCGAAATCAGATAATTAGTTATATCTAAAAAGAATTATCATTATTATTATTACATTGACTTTTATATGCAGTGAACTATCAAATATATATAAAAGCCAAACATAAAAATGTAATTTATTATTTGTTAAAACACAATAAATGCATAATGTTAATGCATTTTTGCCACAATTAAGAAAATGGTTTATTAAAATATAAAATCAGAATTATGTCTAATATTTTAGCAAATAATTAATATAAAAAATTCAACATATTGAAATGAATAATTTTTAATATTATTTATTAGCTTCTCAAAGAAGTTTCCATTTTACCTTGGTTTTTGTGCATAATGAATCAATCTCAATACCAAACATGTATTTAGTAAGAGTTTAGATATGAGAACCAATGGTTATTATAATGATCTGACACAAATTTGTAATGAAATTAGAGAAGATTTTTTCTTAATTTTGTGTGGAAGAAATATTTTGAGTGAATGGAAGTTTTTCTTCTATTTGATTGAAGATATTTATTTAAAGTTATTCGTAATTTAGTTTGAATTTTTGTTAGAGTAGTAGTGAAGAGGATTAACTCTATAAATAGAAGTATTATAGAAAGAGCTATTTAACTTTACTTATTAAAACGAAGAGCT
Source organism: Omphalea diandra (assembly GCA_949677035.1). NCBI lineage: Eukaryota > Viridiplantae > Streptophyta > Magnoliopsida > Malpighiales > Euphorbiaceae > Omphalea > Omphalea diandra. Next base: position 39,267 of record CATIWR010041465.1, on the reverse strand, counting down.
CTTGCCCATTATAATTGGTGGTCATTGGTTTATTAAAGCTATAGTGGCAAATAATCCAGTTATCTCTAAAAGACAATGAGAAAGATAAATTATTTTATTTTCTATTAATATTATGAATTATATTGTAATTTGTGTGGTGCCACGATGGGTTGAAATGTATTACGTGTAACTAATATTTGGTATGTAATTATGAGATCTCTTGGATAATGGACTGAATTTTTTGAGCTTATTTATGTATTCAAATAAAAATTTTCAAAAAATATATTTTCAAAAAATTTTGTTCATATGTAACCTAATCAGTTAAACTAAATCAAATTTGATTCAGTTCAATTCGATTCGTAAAAAAATCTTGATTCAGTTTGATTTTTACAAATTTAAAATTTTAGTAATTCAATTTTAATGAAAATTGCATTGAAACTAGACACTCTTGCACATAGAATGGAGTATAAATAGATAGAGGATTTTAACATATTAGAAACTTGATTTTCTATTTCTACTTTTAAAAAATGGTGATATATATAGGATCTCAAATTTACTAGTTGAGATCCATATTTAAGTTTAACAAAATGATTGGGTAAAGTAGTAGATTTTTTAAAAACAACTAAATAAATAGTAACTATTGACTAGGTTTAGGAATAGGTACCGAAGAGGATGCTATTTGAGACACATAAACAAAATACATAAAAAAAAAATAATTGAGCCTTCATACTTGTCAATTTCTTTCTAAAAAATTTATGAAGCTTGTTGATAAGCACTAATTATAATGAAGCCTCTTCAACGATCTTTTTAGGCATTATATGTTCTTATCCTTCTGAAATTTCATTGTTAAAACTTGAAAGTCACTTGCCATTAGACTGCAAGTTTTAAGGCAATCAATACCAAACACCTAACTCTCAATTTCTAGAATTCCAACGTCAAAATTGATCTCATAGCCTTATATTAGCCATTTCAATCCCATATATTGTGCTCTACATCCATTTTTACAATTCTAACGATAAGTGTGTTTGCTTTAACCATCTTTGTAATATCCATGTTTATTATTGTAACTTTATATCAAAAAAGCAATGTTTACTCCATACTTAATAAGAATACTAATTGATTTGTTTTTTATTACCCCTTTTAATTTTTAGTGCGTTAAGTGATAAGCTATAAGTAATAACATACAAGTAAATTCATGCATCTTTTTCTTCCTTAACTAACCCCTATGTTAGATACTTCCTTTCTTTCTTCCATCTTTACACCATCAATTGCCAGTAATTTCTTATTTTTACATGTTAGAATAAGGAATTATTTAGTACCACACCTATAACTACTATTAAGATTTATCCTTGGTTTAATATTTTTATGGGTCTACTTTTATTTTTAAGTCATTATTGATATTGGTAAAGGTTTTGAACTATTTTCAATACAATTTGGGGTATGGGTTGTAACGATTATAGGTTTGGTGTTTGAGTTTATAGGAATTTGGTTATAAGGAAAAGATCTAGAATTGGTATTTAAACAACAATTTTGTTTATGACTTCTTTGTTTCTTAAATGTAACTTTTGCTCTATTCTTACAACTTAACGTGCTCAAAATCCATTTTGTTTCTTATATATATATCTTTAGTGATGTGCTCTTCCAATTTAACGTGCTCAAAGGCCTTTCTGATTCTTAAGTGTAACTTCAATGCTCTATTCCTACAACTTAGCTTGCTTAAAGGCTTGGTTAAGAGTTAAAGGTTTAAACATTTTCATTATTAGGTCCAATTCTTCACTCAACCCACTCATAAAATGGAAATAGAGTAAGCATAACAAAGCTCAGGATTGTGTTTCAACATCAAAGAACTTCATTTGCCCAAACTTTTCCTTATATATGCATCAATGTATATATATGTTTAATTATTTTCTTTATAATTTAATTAACTAAATTATTACTATGGTTATAATATATGTCAATCTACATATATTTTATTGCTTGCAATTACTTACTCAAATTGCTATTTATTTTGAATTCTAATTTAATGTTTATTTGATTTTTGTGAAGAACGACTCAACAAGCATTTTGGACTACTAATGATTCAATTTATATGATGCATGAATTTAATTTCAAAATTAATGGCAATATTTTAGAATTAATTTCATATTATGAGAATGATTTATAGAGATTTGACTTAATGAGCTCGAAGTAGAGATCGTTAAAGAGAGCCCAACTCTCCTTAACCTTAATGGGTTTAAATTTTAACTATGAACTATTTATGATACATCTCCACTTCTTTTTTGTTTCCCACCATATCATATTTACATGTTGCCTTATCTAATTATTCTCTCAATCTCTTATCACTATAAATAGCTCTTCAATTCACTTAAGTTAGGATCTGAAACTCATTTCATCATTTTCTCCTATATAGGTCTCATTCTATAATTTTTTACTCCCTCTCCCTTTTCTTCTCTCCTACTTTTTTTTGCTTAGTCGGTGCATCATCATTGCATATCTAAGTCTTGATTATTTTTTTCACTTGTCATTAGACTTTTGAGTCCATTAAGATTGTCAACTCTTCTTCTCACGCCCTCTCTACCTCTTCCTAGTGCATTGTTAAGGTGTAACATTGTCTTGCCATTAGTATTTCAAGAACCTGATAATCTACATTCTTCATATTCAATCACCAAACCCACTTTTATGCAACTTATTAATGCTACCGCAAAAATTCCCAATTCCCCAAATATTTTATGAAGTTCGTCAATTAACATTCCTAAGATATGACATTGTATCATACTTATCACCCTTGAAAAATAAATATATGGTTTCTAATTAAAAATGAAAGCAACCATTTTCATTGTTTGATCCTCCAAACACATTGTACAAGTGAAAATACTTATCCTATTTTTTTAATTAAATTTCTTGGATTACTACCATTAAAGTATGAAGGATCAAGTTTTACCACATTCCTATTCTAATTATATTTAACCGTAGTCACAGTCATGACTAGATGGATGATTTTAATAGTTTCTTTAAGCTTAGGACTAGGCACAATGCCTCTCATATTTTGATGCCTAAGATTTGGACTTGGACTTTTATCTAGTATAGGAGAAGAATCAAAAGGTACCTAAGGAATAGCTAGTGCTCTCACTTCAAAATTTTCTTACCTTTATTGATAGTCTTCAAGCTTAACACTATCTCCTTTCTCATTTTGCATAATCTCCATTTATGATTGGAGATATAAGGATTAATTTCTTCTTAAGATTTGAGCATGTGAGACCTAAATTAATCCTTTAATTCCTCAAGCTTCAGTGACCTCATAAAATTCACATTCATTATTTATTACATTCTTTAACATATATGCTATAAAATTTGATTTGTAAATAGTGTTTTCTCCTTATAAAGGCTTGATTTTGTATTGGATCCACCATTATAACCTTATTGTTGCTTAAATTTCAATGCTACTAATCCATGTTGATACACTATACAACACAACTAATAGAGTCCAATTCAACTATAATACAACTTGAACTAATATAGCCATTTTGTTTACCTTGGAACAATTTCTCAAATTTGGTATGGACAAAATTTGATTTTTTTAATGGAAAGACGAGTATAAATATACTCAGTTATAATCAGTAAAGAGTGTATAATATTGGAGGACTTTTTGTTTTAGCCTTTGGAAGCTACAATTAGACTTGAACTTTAAAAGTTTAAATCTGGCTACATAGTCCTTGAAAATAGAATAAAACTACAGTGTTGAATAGTAATAAGTCAGTATTCAAACTGAATTGTAACTATTATTAATTATGTTATAAATCAAGATTTATAAAATGCAACTCAAGATTAATTTCTTGTAATAAATACTATTAATTAATTTTAAATATCACTAAATGTAATTTAGTACATATAAAATGTAACTATAAATATTTGAAATATAACTTAACACATTATTTTTATATTAAATCATTCTTAAAATTTCCATAATCAAAATTTTGGTATATTATATATCATTTAATATCATAATTTAAAATCTATAAAATGTAATTCATAACTAGACTTTTATAAGAACTACTATTTGATTAATTTAAAATATTGTTAAACGTAACTTTGTGTATCTAAAATATAACCATTGACATTTGAAATACAGTTTAACATATTATTTTTGTATTAAATCATTTACGTCTGGAGGCAGAACTTGACTTAATATGTATTGTAAAAAGAGATAATTACAATAAACCCCTTAACGTTTGACATACTTAACTAAGTCATCCCTCACATTTCAAAATTATACTTTAAACTCTCTCACAATTGTCCTGTTATATTAAATAGTCATTTCATCATTAAATACGAGCATATATTGTTAGTCAGAAGAAATCTAGTCAAAATGAAATTTATCATTTTATTTTAATGATAAAAATACCCCTTATACTTTTTTTTCCTCCACCTTTGTTTCTCCACTCTTACTCTTTCGCGACGCACTCAAAATCACCACCAAAGAGAAACATTCAAAACCAAATAAAACCCTCCATCTCTATTCGTCCACTCTCTCTTTCTTCTCTCCATTTTCCCCAATTCAATCTTCAATATCCAACTAAAATCGTAACCCTAATTTTTCCTTTATTTCCTTATACATTTTTTCCAATTTCAACACTAAGTTTACAATAATAAATCAACTTCAAGGATTTGGGTAGATGTCGCATGGAAGTAGAATTTTTATTAAACAAAATTGAAAAGCTGAGAATGAAAGTTCATTAAATGTTCAAGGCTATTCAACTTGATCCAGTTAGTGAGCATGAAAATGGGATTAGAGGAGAAATCATATACAATGAAATATTGCCATATAGAATTTCATATCTACTTAGGATACAAAATAGAATTAACGTCTCCTTCTTTATGAAAGCATGCTAGCAAACTCTTTGTTATAAAATTGACACTTACATAATGTGTTGATTATGTAAAAGGAGATTGGAGGAATCTTTAGGTGATGGTGGATTTGGTAAAGGTTTCAGAATGCTTGGTCAAGTTGGCAATGACAAGTTGTGAGTAAATGTTAGTGGGCATAAGTTGGCTGCAAAGGTCAACAACAAGTTCAAAAAGCAGGATGCAAGGAATGGTGCTACATTAGCTCTTACCAATTTGGCATTTATGCCTGTACAATGAGGGTTCAATTGATGATTAAAATTTTGTTTTCCATTGATTATTTAGAGATGTTGCATTTTTGTTTAATGGCAGAAAATGATGACGGAGAAAAAATAAGTCCCAGACCAACCGACTCTGGCTTATCATCCTGAAAATATCAGACCAACCAACTCTGGAAATATCAAATTAGTTTGCAATTTTGGGTTCTCTTTAGTGCCTGCAAGTGGGTTTCTGATTTTATGCAGTTGTGATTCGAGCTTTTGATTTTCTTATCACCTTTGGATATTTGCGTTTTTCTTATCATCTTTTGATTTTGGGTTTCATTTTTTTTTATTATCTTTTGATTTTTTTATCATCTTTTCTTATCAAAATATGATAAGAAAATTTTGGATTTGCAATTTTGTTAGAAGATTTTGACATTATGAATTGTGTTTGTTCTTGTTAGATGAATTGATTTTGTGTTTCTTGTTAGATGAATTGATTTTGTGTTTAATTCAATGGATTTCAATTTTGTTTTTATTTTTGTTGGAGGATCTTATTCTTGTTTCTGTTGATTATTTCAATTTTGTGGACGATTTCAATTTTGTTTCTTACTTCAGAATGGAGATGAAAATTAGAAAATAAGAAGAAAATAATAGAGAGATGCGGTATGAAATGAAAATTTAAGATAAAAGTAAGAATAGTATTGACATTTTACATGATTTTAATAGAAAAATTAGCGGAATGACTATTTAGTGTAACGGGGGGTTTATAGTATAATTTTTAAACGTGAAAGATGACTTAGTTAAATATGTCAAACATTAGGGGGTTTATAGTAATTATTTCTATAAAAAAAAAACCCTTGAAAGTAATTTAGATTTTTCTTTAACTCTAGATTGGAGGAGGTGGAGAGGACAAATAAACCAACATGCTTAGTAAATTATTTGCCAGCAAGCTCGTCATTATATTCAGTTTTTATGTACAACAAATGAATTCGAATAAAATTTTATACTTGTTTATGTAAACAAGATAAACTTAAATATATATGCTCATTTATTTTTCATGAATAAGCTTGTTTATTATTTATGAATATACTTATTTATATTTATTAATTAGTAAAAATATATTCATTTAAGAACTTATATATATTTATTATTTAGTAAATTTAAGTGGGTTCTCAATTAAATTTGATCCTTTAAATTTTATAATTTTATATGTTATAGTTTGTTGTATCCTCTTTCTAATGATAGGTTACATCTATGATGTAAAGTTATAACTAAAAAAAAAATGATTACCAAATATAGGAATTTGATAAAGAAAAAAATGAAGGATATATAAAAAGTTTATCCCACCTCATTCACAAATAATTCGAGAGGAAGTTACTTTTTGTTTAAAAAGGAAATCTCCTCTATTTTTATTTCATTTAATGACAGCCAAGTCATTGGTTATACCTAAAGTTATAACTATAAGTCTTGTTTGATGATACTATATGTATATTAATTAATATGATATGTAAATTATGATTTTTATAAATAAGTCAATTAATAATTTATTAGAGGGTAAACTCTCGATAAAAAGCTTGAACTTGATAAAACTCATCAAGCTTGACTATTAAGCTTGAACATAAAATGTAAAAATTCAACAAGGATTTGATTCGACTTTTAAGTTACTTGCATAATAACTAAATAAGCCTAATATTACAAAAAAAAAAAAAAAAATCTTGCTTTCGCTTGATTTATTTGTACCCCTTAACTTTACAAAGTTAAAGAATGATTTACTATAAAAGCCTTGAAACTAAAACTAAATTTGGGATTATTTGCATTCGTAATAATGAGATTATGGTGCAAAATTTATGATAATGATTTTTTTTATCACTCTAAACTAGTATAGGTATTTTAGACTAATTTTCAAAGCGTTTTTTGGTAAACAAAAATTCAGTTGGAACTAAGATTTTTTTAAAAGTACAAATCATGCTAAACTAATTTTTGATTAATTTAACTTCTATACTTTAATTTAAAAGATAAAAAAATAAAAAAAAATTAAGTTTCATATTTTTAAATTTTCAAATATGCATGAGTGCAATGCAGTAAAAAAATTTAAATTCATTATTGGAGAAATAAAATAATACATATCTAATAATATTACTTTAAAAATTAATTGATGTAAATTTAATTTTTTAAAAAATAATTCTATAATCTGTCAACTATTTAAAAAATAAATTTCTAAATCTCAAATTACAAATTATAAGAGACTGAATTCTAATATGAGAGAAAATATTTTTAAAAAATTCAAAAATATATATTACTAACATATGTAATGATATGTATATATATTTGAGGGAGAAAATAAAGCTGTTATGATTTTATTTATTTTTTATATTTTTCATATAAATTTATTGATTTAAAATATGAAATTTCAAATTATTTTTGGATTTAATTAACTCTTAAATCCTAGTATAGGAGTTAAATTAATAAAAAAATAATTTAGATTGATATATATTTTAAAAAATTTAAGGGGCCAGAGAATCCATCTAAAAATTGATTTAAAATACATATAATAATATACTAAGTTTCATGATTAAAAAAATAGTTATATGACTATTATAGAATTTCAATTATAATTTAATGAGTATGGATGCAAATTACCCCTAAATTTGAGATTGAAAATAATTGAGAACAAAAACTTGTATTCATTCTAGTGTATAAGATATGTAGAATATATAATGAGAAAGCCTATTTATAGACTTACATATATTCTATATGTTATATTAGGATTTAGATTCTCATTCCTATAAAATTATAGGAGTTTTACAAAGATAAGATATCTAATCTAAGCATAATAATAAAACATCTTCATATAAAAGTTAGATAATTTCATGATAAAAAGTATGATCTATAATCTTACCTATAAACCAAATAACTAATTTTAACTAAGATTAATATATTTTTAGTCTAACACTCAATAGATACACAATTCATAAATTATGTTTCATATTTTGAGCTTTTGAAGTCACTTGTATGTAACAAGTGTGGTGTGACTTTGAAACCTCTAGTAATCATCAATTTTATAATTGTCATCCATAATCATTCACATATCTTTCAATTGCTGCTCAATTGTTGCTCACTTCACATAGTCATTTATTCAATGCATTCTATGGTCAACTTATTATGACATTACTTAAAAGTCCAAACTGTGTAAACGTGGTTCTAACAAACTCACTCCATTTTAATAGTCAACTAACTACGCAATTTAAGCTATTATTAAATCATTATTATTCTAAATATAATTAAAAAGAAATAAATAAAAATCAATATCAACTACTAACAATCCAATGCTAATAGCAATCACAACAATTCAAAAAAAAAAGGTTTTTAATTATCTCTGCTTTTATCTGTTGAAGTTATATTTATCATTAAATAGCTCTAAGAAGTAATTTGATTATATGGGTCAATCATATCATGTAAAAGCTGAGAACAAAAATACCAATTTTCAAGAAAAATAAAAATTTCTTCTAAAGAAAACTTTGTTATTTAGCGTTATTGAGTAGTTAATTGAGAGTTCTGGCTTTTGTGCATTGTTGTTAGCCCACGTAGTTCTATTAGTTCTAAATCTTTTGAAAATGTAGTATTCAATTGAGTGAAATGGAGAATATACATACTGACCCTCTATAATTTGGGATTAAGATTTTATTAGATCGAGAGACAGAGAGAGAGAGTGGAGTACATGTCATTGGTGGTAAATGCAATTTCCACTAATGGGATTATTTAGAAAGCCCGCAGAGCGACCAAGAAACAAATCCCACATGAATTATGCTTAGATTCATAAAAAGTTAAATATATGTGTATGGGCGAAAGAATGTCCCAAGGCCCAAGACAAAGTTCCACCTTATTGGCCTACAGAATTGGTTCCACACTTCAAGATTTCAATTAGTAGTTTTTTCCCCATTGTTGGCTTATTGCTTTCATGAAGGATTTTCTTTTCCTCTTATTTTGAAATATGATCAATTTAGATACATGGCAATTTCGATTCCTCATCTACGTTATTCATAAAAGGGATAAATTCATTGATGGGTAAGCTGACTCGAAAATATTTCAATACCATATTAAGATTCCAATGATTTTATAAGCTAACATATGATATATTTATTACTGTTATCGTTTTAAAAAAAATGACAAGATAATAACAGGTGAAGTGAGAATAAAAGGAAAAGTTAGTGCACTTTATTATTGGGTTAGATTAAGAGGGCAAAAGTAGGACTTCCATAAAAGTTCCCTACAAAAAAAATAAAGGAGTGGATGGGGATGATGATGGTCAGTGCGCTGGGTGAGTGGAACTTTTAGCAGGACCTGAAACGTTGACAAATCCTTTTGCAACTTGCCCTTTTATCACCACCCTCCCTCTAAGAGAACAGAAGTTAGGCTTGCACATTTCCCATGATAAATCATTACGTTCCACTTGCCTTGGAACCCATTCACCCATTTTATCTTCCCACTACGAAGAAGCTTCATTTTACCACTTTCTATTTTTTATTTTCTTCTTCTGTACATAAAATTTCCCTTCTCTAATTACTGGATTAAGAAATTTTTTTTTTGTTAATTTCATGGATTATTACTAAATTAAATTCACGCTAACGTAACTTAATCTGCTATCAAATTAATAATTTAATGATTGAATATTTGTATCGTAGTATAGAATAAAAGGTCCAAAATCAAATTCTAAATATCTATGATTCATGAAGATGAGCACAACCATGAAACAAGTATCCTTTGTATTATGCATTAATCCTCAACTTGATTAGGACGACACTCTGTGCGAATCCAACTTTATGCGACTTAAAAAAAAAAATCAATGAAGCATCACTTTCAAAACACCATTGAACAAAAGCATGTATGAGTGAGGACTGAGGACCATCCCTACAATGCCAAATGTACAGACTATTTTGGGGCTATGCCTACATATAAGAAGACAAATAGAGAAGTTGGTTTTTTTTATGAAAACATCTTTATATTTGATGTTGTGTGCCTATTCTGTTGGTTGGCGTTGAATTGGTTCCAACTTTAGTGAAGATCTTGGAGGGGTCACATGGGCATGGCTCTAAAAGGCAAAACATAAGAAGGCCACTTTGGGCTGCTAATCCTCTTTCTGGTTGGACTATCTGCCCTAAACTCTAATTTTATTTTTCGAAAAAAAAAAAAAGAAAAAAAGAATTTTACCATTCTCAAGCACATATTTGAAAGAGAAACTTTCCCAAAAAAAAAAAAAAAAACCAAATGCTTTATATTTTTACTGTCATCAATCAAGTAGTCTGCCTTTACTTTTCCTATTTTTTCCCGAGACAGGAGAAGAGCTACTGAAAGGCTAAATGCAGAATCTCTAGCCAAAACCCCTACCCATCAAACTCCTAAATAGATGTCGCATGTATCTAACTACCCTAATTAGTTCATGAGATGACTTTTCCTTGTCATGCCAATGTATCTTGAACCATATATGCTACCGTTGTTCCAATTTCAAGTCATTTTCCATGTCCCATAACTTTTGACATCTTCAAGTTGCACTAGTGCACGTTTTTACTCTAGGGCAGAAAAGCAAGAATCTAGACTTCAAATCTAAGCCTTTTTAGGAAGGTCAGGTTCCTTGCACAGAAAGGATATTTAGAAATGCTTGACCCCCTGCACTTCCTATCACTCTTGTCAAATGACCACAACAGTGTCAGAATGCACTTAATCCAGATCATCTTTTCTGGTGATTCAGCTAATCTTTCCTAAGGAGCAAATAACTAGGTCATCACTGAAATTATATTGTAAAATAGTTGGATAGTGACCAATATTATGTAGCAAAATATCTTATATAAAATTAAAGCTGAATATCCTAGGAGCAATGTGGTAAGTAGTCATCAACTCTAATCATCTCTGGCAATTCTGAATAGTGCATAAGCAATAATGCGTTAGACTTATTTGTATTCTTTCATCACTAGTTTGATCAACTTAGATCATCCTCAATGCAAATACTTCCTACAATCCATTTCAACATCCATGTTTTGCTGCAGCAGGTCCACCTAAAATTCCTCCACCACTCACTTAGCCCGCACTCAGAGTTAATTCAGCATTTATCAGTATTGGATCTCTGAAATTGTTCAGAAGCAAAATAATTGAGAACTGAGATGACTCATTCATAAGCATTCGACCATCATCTTAATCAGGTTGACAATATTTTTGACTACCCTCCTTATATGCCATCCCTCCAAGTCTGATATTTACTCGCTTTTTGATTCATTTTTTACTCTAAGAACAGTAACAACATTTTACAGCTGCAATAGCAACAAAGAAAACTATATATTGCCAACAGAGAGAAAAAAAAAAATTACTACAAACAGCCTAAGATGAGTATAGAACTTCCTAATTGCAAGAGCAGGCTGCATACAAAATATTGAGGACATTTTAAATGTCATGCTTGATCACCAATGTGCCACAGCAAACCACATGAAGCATGGCTGCAAATAAGAAGGCACTGAAAATTTACATTGATCATATAAATTGTACAATTGTTTCAAAGCCAAAAACGGACATGAACAAGAAACATAAATAGGAAAAAAAAATTCTACAACCTACCTTACAGAAAAGAGAATTTGTGTAGCAGCTTCAAATCAGAGCAAAGTAGGTCAAGTAAACATGTTGCTTTCCTTGAGACTGGAGAAGGGGCAAGGAACAGTGAAAGATCACGTCGAATTCTTGATCATGAACATAGTGATCAACAATTATCTGCAACATATTCTTGAGACTTGATAACTGTACTCCATTATACACTGGCGTCTCAAAAGTTTGACCAGTCTTCATGGTCATAAGTAATGTCAATCAATCTGATCTTTCATCTTTACAGCAACATTGGGCGATGATGATGAATCCAACTCAAATCTGCATGTCTAACAAATAAATCAATATATTATCAAATCAATAGGAAGTGCTCCCTATTCTAATTATCTAATAACATAACCAGCAATGTAAACTCAATCAATCACAAACACAACACAGACGAAGCTCCATTTGCAGTAACCAAAAACTATTATTTTAAATCCTATATTGTTAGAAGGAGCTCTATATGACAGCCATGGCCAAGTTAAAATCTGCAGGCGCTGGAAGAAGGTATAAATGATCCAAACAAATTCTAGCAAAAAGATGATTTAGATCTCTTGATTCAGAAAAATAATTTCACACTAAGAGGGGACTGTATCAACCCTGTTCCATTAGATAGCTTATCAAGAAATGTTTAGAAACTTGTACAATATCATATTCTTCTTTATTTTATACAACTTAAAGAGGTTGAGACTTGGTCCAGCGCAGCAGCAGAGCCCAAATCACTAACAAGGGTATCATAGTGTGAAGGAGAAAGGGGGGTTGGAAGTTTAGGGGGCTGGTCAAACCATGCAACACCCTCCCCGCCCCCCTTCTCCCCTCGGGCTCCCTCTTTTTTCTCCTCTCTCTCATGTAGGTCAACCGCTAATTCAATGGTAAGATTGCTTCATCATGATCTAGATGTCCTTGCATAACCAATGGTGGAAGATCATCACTTTAAGGTTCATTATCCCTTTAATCAGCACCAGATTCCCCAAGTCCCCAATCACCAACCATATTGTTATTCCATTAAATGATAGCATTAAATAATCCTAAAATGAGGAGCAATAATTATCAAAAGCATATTAGGAGCAATAGAATTGTCATGTCATACAATGGATGAAAGTTCTGCCAAACAATTTCCGGAAAATACATGCCAGTTAATGGTTCCTTTACTAAAAATTCTTTGACCATATAATTTGTTTTTATTGATGCCTCTTGCACAAATGAAAAACTGTTCTAATTTTGATAAAAATGCTGATAACATATACCCCACCATTTACACCTGATTATCTACTTCTACCTATTGCAATGAAGACATGCTTCCACAAATAATACAATTTGGTAATTTGGATATCCAGGGGCCTCATGCTCCAGAGTTTTGTTGACTGACATTTTAGCCATGCCCTTAACTGTTTTGAGCACTAGTACATGTTACATAATCAATACTGAACAGGTTCAAATTCTTTATCAATGTTCTGCTGGATGGAGAGTGTTGCAGTTAAGCTTGGTTTCTTGCTTTCACTTTTAGGACAGACATTAGAGCGTCCTATCTGCACATGCAATTTCCAGAGTTGCACAAAATTGCAGACACTACAACCAACTTTTTCAGATAGTCTCGTACATATTCTAATATTTTCATTTATGAAGCAATTTGATACCCCATCAAGCTCAAGCACTTCTAGTGTTACCTCCACAACACAACAAGGATAACTTTAAAACCTCCAAACTAGAGCTGAGCATAACACTCAGAATTACTAAACTGAATCAAGAACTGAATTGTACAAAACGGGTAACTTTGCATGGATCTGACTGAAATCAAAGCTAAGATTTGGGGATGGTATCGATTCTTTTGTTGTATACTGTACCGAGAACTGATCGAACCAAAGCGAACCAAACTAAGGAGCAATTTAATATATATGTATGTATATATTATATATACAAAAATATATATTATATATTAATACATAAAATATAGAAATTAAATATTATAAATAAATTATATACTTTACACTTGAATATTACTTACTGTTTTTTTTTTTCAATTATAAAAGTTGCTTTTTGAATAATTTTATGCATTCATAATTTATTTTTTATAATAGCTACATAAAAATAAATAATTTTATATTATAACATATTCCACAACATTTAGAATGATAGTTCATATGCATCAAATAAACTTATAGATTAAAAGAAATTAATATCAAACTTCGCAAAAAAATTATGAGTTTAAATTTAGGACCATAACTGGAATTGAACCAAAAAAAACGAACCGAATATGACCAAACTGGACTAAATTTTCAGTTCAGTTCAGTCCAATCCTTTTCCAACTCACCCCAGTTCAGTCCTAATCTTTGATTTTCCAAAGGACTAAATTTCAGTTCAATCCCGATGGTTTTAAAAAACTGGACCAGACCATTCACACCTATTGTAACTTCCTATTTGAGTGTTAAGACGTAACATCATTGTAGCAGCGTTACCTCCACTACACAATAAGGATGACTTTAATATTAAATATAAACTTCTTATTTTTAAGATGTAAAATCTCTACAAACTTACTACTTTAGTTTTAAGATGTAGCATTATAGTAGTAGAAACAAAACCTACTATAAAGTTATTGAACTAATGTCTAACATGTTTAACAAATAAACACAGACAAAAATTTTCTCATGAATATAAAGTTACTCAAAAAGCGATTCATTTCCTTTATGTGTGTGTGTGTGTGTGTGTGTGTGTTAACATGAGACACATCCACCTACATACCTTTTCTAGAAACATGGCTACGCAAACAAGGAAAGTAAAATTTAGGAATTATCTTAATTTAAGTCTTAATTATGGAATTCATTTTTTTATTGCAAGATTTCTAATTAGGGAGTTCACTATTAAGTATGATTTAGGGATATTTAATATGATTAGGAATATATAAGGTTGTGTTGCTTTCCTATTTATTGTTAATTTAGAATTTCCTAGGTGGCATTCATATCCTAGTAGGAGGAGGATCAATTTAAGCTCTATAAATAACTATGTAACGAGTTATTCTCTTAGGTTATCGGTAATGGCATTTTTGATTTGTAACTACACCAGTTTTCTATTTGGAATGATGAGAAATTAAATCAAATTGAAAGCACGTTCTATTTTCCACGTCTTTTGTTCTTGATCTTAAAGCCACATAGCATGGAGTTTATTTTTTCATTGGGGTTTTCTATTGAGGAAGTTCATATGTTTATTTAGGACTTCTTTATCAAGGGATTTATTTTTGTTTGGTACGAATTTAGTGCTTGTTCACAGTTGTCCACTTGTCCTGCCTAAGGGTATGAATCATAGTAAACAAATAAGAAAGGTGAGCATGTAAGCTCCAAATATTCAGAGAGTTAGATAAACTAATATCAAGCATTTGATTTAGTTTGAAGGCATGTGTGATGGTGAATGTAATCTTCCTTCTTTCTACATTTGTACTCCTTCCTACAAACTTATCCTCCTTGATTTTCGGCAGCATGGCCAAACTACTACATCATTTATCACACTAAATGGAAGACCTGGTCCCTCAATTTTCTCATTCTACATCCTAACTCCTCACACTATCAATCTTAATAACTCTCAAAGGTAGTACACCAAAACCATCAAACACTAGCCTCAAAAATCCACATTCACCCAAAATGTTCCAACATGTTGATTCTCAGATTTCAGCCACACCATCATCTCTACAGTTGCAATACCACTTATTTCATTCTTAACATCTGAGGCCCTTTATCATTTAAATCAAAACTTAAATCCATCACGTACTAAAATTTGTCCATCATGAAAGCACTAATAGGCAGACTGTTCAACCTGTCCTAAGTGGAAGCCATTATCTGTTCACATCTAAGTATGGAAAATCAAGATCTGTCTATAAACCTTGACATACTAGAATGCCAGAGTTTACTCATCTGTCCATAAACCTTCACACCTAAGTATGGAAAATCAAGAGGCCGTCCCTTTACTCATCCAAATTTACTGCAACAGAAATGTCAATAAGTCACAAAAGTCGTGAAAAGAAGAATTGAAGTCGCATTATCAATTACTTTAACAACTTATAGGTAAGAAATACAGAACTATAACAGAAGAGGAGAACTATCATAAGCACTTTACTCTTATCAACTTACCCAATTGACAATTCTATAAGTTCAAGGAAAAGACATCTGCCAATTATATATATAAAATAAACTCGCTAGCCTAGGTCTAGGAGTTATGCAAATCCCAACACACATACAATCACATATATATATGAATAACTAAAAACAATTAACTAAATACAAAATCAATATATTTGAATTATGGAAACCTGCATCGACAGCAAACAAAAAAAAATCTTAATAAAGAAAGAACCAGGTTAAGAAGCCAACCTCTCCACTTCTAGTTTCACACGGAAACCGTCTTCACTAAGTAGCTGTTCTCTTGTCTGCTAATGATTTTTCCTTGTTCTTAAAGGAAGTCAACATATCTCGTGACTTCCCATGGAAATCATGCCCTCTTTGTGCTTCTGTTTTATTAGGTTCTTTTCGTAGCACTTTATCCTTGGTCATGTTACGCTGTTTCTGAACCAACCTTTGTCTTCCAGAATTCCTTGAAGATCCTCTTGCATTTACATTCTTGTTGTTATTTGCTCTTGACCCATTAACCAGGGCATTTCTACGAGCACCTGTCTTATTTTCACCCTCATTCTTCTGTTCCTCATCATCATATTCAGAGTCATAATCACCTTCACAGTCAGAATCCATAACATTCATCCCAATACTATCCTGATCATTATCTTTTTCTCTTTGTTTTCCAGATTCATTGGCTGTCTTCTTCTCTTGTTGTTTACTTCCACCAGGCCCACCAATTGCTTTACGATCTTCAATTTCAGTATTCATGAGATGAATATACTGACTCCTAGTATTCATTAATGGATTCCTCTCAATTATCAGTCCCCTCTTATAGGCCTCCCTCAAAACCACAGTATAAGTTCCTATTTTACTGGACGAGTAGAATATCCCAGGATGGTGAAGCAATGCTCTCTTGAACCTTGACCGGATCCCCAACCACTCTCCTAGACACAACAAAGTGTCCCTCTCTACTTTCTTTGAAACAAAAAGACTAAGAACCTCATGCAAAACCCCAACTGTCCACTTGTCCGATTCATTGGTGCTAGGTCCAAGGTGTGTTGCATTCTCATATGGAGAAATATAAGGCAACTTTTGCCACTCATCATACCACTTTTTCAGCTGTTTATCCAACTCAAAACCCTTTGAAAATTGCATGGAGAAAGCCAAAGGCATTCCCTTTTCATAATCCATTTTCCCATTTCGCGCCTTCTTTTCCATAACTGAAACAGCCAATTCATTACTCCAACAAACCAACTCCAAGTTCAAATTTTTATCCAATCCAGATGACGAATTACCATCACCAATAACTCTAAAAAAGTCAGGAAACTCAGGAACCACAGTTTTCACATAATCATCAGGCAAACCCAGATCCCATTTTATAGAATCAAGAATCTTTAATGGTATTTTATCAATTCTTGAAATCATTAACAATTTCAACAATCTTTCAGCAACATCATGCCTATAATTCTCACTCTGATAAACTAATTGCTCTTCAGCATCAAGATCAAGTACCTGTTGAGTGAGCTTGATGTGGGGATGGATTCCTATGCCACCGGGGAAAAACTCTTGAAACACTGAAGGGTATTTTCGGATTAAGTCAATGGGGCGAATTGGGATTAGAAGGGAGTCCTTGTGCTGAGAGATGACGGAGAGAGGGAGAGACTTTGATGGCTCTGATTTTATGAGGTTCTTGATGTTCAGTACGGGCTTTAGGTGCTTTTCTCTTTGCACTGCATGGTCGAAGCCCCGGTCCCGCAGGTGTTTGATGGCGGCGAAGTCGACGAAGCTGCGGTGATGGTTGTGGCGGCGGAAGTTGGGAAAATAGCGGAAGAGGAATTGCATTTCTTTTGTTGGTTTAGGTAGTCTTTGATGAAACGAAGGAGGCAAGGAAGGCACTGGGGTTTATCGAGGGTTTTGTTCCCCCGTGTTTTCTTCATCGAATAAAGCGTAAAAGTCAAATAACTACCTGGCTTTGTCATAACACACTATTTCATCCTTTTTTTTTAAAACAAATTTAATATCATTGCATGAAAGTTTAAGTACTAAAATAATTAAATATTGAAACTTAAGCTTTAAATATAACAAAATTAAAAATTTAAATATTAAAGTTAATTAATATATTTCATAATTATAATTATTAAAAATAAAAAAAAGAAATTTAAAAATAACAATAATATGATATAAAAAATTTGTCTCATAAATATAAAAATAAAAGTACAAAGTCCATAACAATTTAAAGATATATTAAGGGCATAAAAATCAAATAAAAAAATTTATGGTTTGATATTGATAATTTAAAAATAATTAAGAGTATAAAATCACTCCATTAAAAAATATTGAAAAAATAAGAAATTAAAATTTTAAGTAAAAATTTTAAGATAATTATGTTGACTTACCATTTTAAGTGATTTTTTATTTAATTATAACTTTTAAATTAAGCTCATATTACATTATCAAACATGTCAAAAGTAATAATTACTGAAATTTCAAATATATAAGATGTGGAAGGCAAACCAACCTATAAAAAAAAAAAAAAAAAGAAAAGAAAAGTAGAGGAAATTCCTCACGTAACTATAGAACATGATACTATAACACCTCAAAACTATCCAAATACCCAGATTTGAACTCCAATTGTCTTGATTTATACATTGAATAAAAAAAATTGTTGGTCATTATTAAAAACATCAAAGTGAGGGAACCCATCATGAGCAACAAAATAGAAAAATAAAAGGATATTATTTGAAAACTAAAGAAAAGAAAGGGTTTGTTATTAATCAAGATAACCAACAACCTGAAACAAAGGAAAAGGTTTCAATAATAAAGAGCAATAAAAAAGTATAGACAAAAGAAGATGAAACTAACTTCACAAAAATTTCTTACCTATTTCACCCATCATTTGATCGACAATGATGAATCTCATTTCTTTTTAATATTCTCCATACATCAAAACCAAAATGAAATAATTTTGATAAATCAAACCTTAAACAATGATATGAAATAACGAAAACATCATTTATTTACCTCTACCACTCTTACTTAATTAGAGTACTATATTGTTAATCAGATCTAATTTAAAGTATTATGTATTTGTGTTGTCCATTAAATCTCTCTTTTAAAGTTATTTGTTCTCTATGGATGGAGAATACTTTTGAGTAAACCTATTTGGAAATCCATGCTTTTGAAAATGGGCGTTCAGGTTTACAGAAGAACATCCTACATGGTCTCTAAATTATTGACTCTAACAAACATGTATTTTTCATTTTTTTCGTTTTTAAGACAAGATAGTTTCTTCTTATTGCTTTCTAAAACTGTGTTGTGCATTAATAGATTTTTTTTTTTTTTTTGGTGATGCTCATTGATCTCAACATCACCAAAACCACTCGCTTTTTCTCTCCTTCATTGACTCTCTGTCATTTTTCAATTATCGCAGGTGGGAACAAGTAGATGATGCGACTTTTTGCGGTGACAAAGGCGTTTACCATGTTTGTTACTTCTTTCTTCTTTTTTTTTTTTTTCCAAAATTTTATTTAATTTGATAGTTTTTTTTTGTTCTTTGTGAGAATCTTCGCATAACATTTTCAAGGTTCTTTTTGAATCCTGTGATTATATTGAATCTGTTGGTTTATTTGTGAATCATTGTAGATAATTTGATTTTGGAGTTAGATTATTCATTTCTTTTCCTTTTTTGGATTTTTCAAAGTGATTTTCATATGTATTTTGTTAATGTTGTATGTACCTAATTTATTTTTTTTAGTTTGCATTTTTGTGTTTTTTGTTCCAATTACAACTTTTAGCAAAACCAACAACAATCATAGTGATTGAAGCTAACGATAAAGAAAAAGAGGACTAAAGCTAACCAAAAAAAAAAAAAAAAAGAGAAGGATTGCCCATCATGTGATTAATATTTACACTACATGGACATTACCAATCAACTTGGTTCACTTCTCATCCCAGCAAGCACCCAATCCTACTTTGGGCACCACTTGCAGTGGCACTTTGGGCCACCATTTAGCCTAGAGATTGGTGGCGATAGGCATGAGAGATGTTTTCTTAATTTCTAGAGAGACACTTTTGGATCATCTAATAGCAAAGCCAGGGTTGAACTTGATTGGTTGCTCAACGAGCTGAATGCCGAATATGTTGTTGTTGGTTTTGCACGTGCTAGGGTCGTGGGGGTTGCATATGGTGGTATCAGTATGCTTAAAGTCGTTATTGTTGTTTATAGTGAGAATTTGCTTGTGATTTGTATTAAGCAAAGAAACTTTGATCAGAAAGCTAAGAATGAAATTATGTATTATATATTCATTAATACATAATCAAAATCATGATATTAAGCAAAGAAACTTTGATCAGAAACCTAAGAATGAAATTATATATTATATATTCATTAAAACTCAATTTTATTTTAAAATTCAAAGTTCAAATTTTTATGCATTTTACACAATTTTAATTTTTACATTTGATTTTAGTTTAGTATAATTAAAACTCAAACCAAATTTCTTGTATAAGATTAAAGTAGCATATAAGATAAATTATTTATAATTACATATAATAAAAAAATGTACAAAAAATTATAGAAAAAGAAGTTAACAATACTCAAGTCAAGTATTACCACATTTTCATTCCCTCAAAATATATATTATAACATTTTCATCCTAAAAAAAAAATAATATTTGATCCCAAGGAACTTATTATTCAAAGTTTTTTCAAACATGTAGGAGAGAAAAATTAAATATATGAATGATATAATTTTGAGAAAAATAAAATTACATGACTTTCCTTATCCTTTCCTTTTTAATCTCAATTTTGTATTTAATCAATGCAAATCCTAATCCTATCTCATAAAATTTGACTAAACATAAATAGTAGAAGTATATATGAAGTGGTGAACAAAGCTTTAAAGTTTCCAAATAATAAAATTCATTCTAAATAGTTTTTTATTTTAAACATGGCAAGGCAACAAGTTTATGTTAAGGATTAAAGACAATATAAGAAGATTATTCTTCAAGTGTAGTTAATGATACGTATGATTTGCATAAGTAAGATAATTTGTGATGGATGAAAAGCATAGATTCTAATTTTGATTTTTTTTTCATCATAGCATAATGATTGTGATTTTTTCAAGTGATACGATGATGTTGTTACTTAATATGGGCTTAGAAGATGAAATGAAGGATTGAGAATTGGAGCAAACAATGTTATTAAGAATCAATTACTTGAAGAAATTATTGAGTTTAATTTTGAAGATATCATACTTTAGGGTTTTGTATGATTGGTTTGGGGTCTAAACTAGTCTATAAAAATGGTTATATTTTGGTTGAATATGAGATAGTAGTTATATTTTGGTTAGTGTGTCATGTGGATGTTGTAATGAGTTATGTTTTGTAATAATATCATTAGATTTTTGAAAAGTCAGTTGTAGTTACTTAGTCATAGTGTCATCAGTTAATTGGAAATATATATTAGCTATTTCCAAAAAATACCTCATTTTATCAATTGGATAAAGAATAAGATACTCAACTATATGTAAGAATGACAATCGAGTAAGATGAGATATATTTTTCATTAAATATATTAAAAATATCTAATATATTTTAAAAATAAAAGTATAAAACGCAGGTATTTGATAATTATATTATTAATATAATGGTGGAGATAAATCCAGAGATAGAGATCGCATGAGACATAATCTAATGGAGTGAGTTTTTCTACCATGCTTTTCATAATTAATGATAATATAATGATTTTTATAGGATAATAAATCCCACTTGATTAAAAAATTGCAAAATATTAGTAATGCAATATTCAAATTAGAGAAATTTCACCCTTCGTTCATTATATCTTTCTTAAATAAAAAAGTCGTAACTGATTTTATTTAACGATCTATATTGTCATTCTCTAGAAAATGATAAGCTGATAACCAAATATCTATATCACAAGATAGAAAATTAAAGTTATATTTATATTTAATTTATTTTATGAAAATAATTTATTTATAAAAAAAGTTTTGAAGAAAAATATTTTTAAGAAATATATTTTACAATATTTGAAATATGTTAAAATATTTTTTTTAATTTATAAGAGTATAATAAACTTTAAAGCATAAATATTTATATCTATTGTTTAGTATTCAATATGAGAAAATTTTATTAAAAATAAAAATTATGTAAATCAAACTGATCATTAGTGATCACCATTGATCAATAATGACCAATGATAGATATCAAAGAAAAAAATATTTAGTGTTAATAAATACATTATAGACATGTGTTTATATGATTTATCCTTATTAAACGAATTTGTTGAAATCTAAAAAATTACTTTCTCTTTTTTAAAAGAGAAATTATTTTTCTTAAACTAACTTAATTTTCTCATTGATAGAAAATAGTTTTTATTAATTAATTTGTAAATACATTAAACATAAAAATAAATATTTTTTAAATAAATATTCTTCACAAAACAAATGATGCTTGGCCTAATCAAATGTAATATACTCAAAGATGCAATGAAATGAAAATGCAATGTAATGGATTTTTTACAACCTTATATTCTTTTTTTGATAAACAAAACTACAAAAAAGTTAAGCAGAACAAATCTCAGCGTCCTTAAGAGCAAAAAGCAATATAACAATAGGCACTCCCTCTATCCAACCCTGTGCATCAAGCTCTCGTGTTGATTTTGCCAACTCATGAGCAACAATATTGGCAGTTCTACGAGTCTAAACCTATTTGCATCCATGGAGCCCCATAGCCAATTGCTTCGCATCTTCAATATACATTCCAAGCTCATCCAAAGGAGCCTCGTCTGATAAAAGACATACAACAACACCTGAGCTATCACATTCAACCTCTATCCTTTGGAACCCCAGCTCAGCCGCCAACTTCATGGCAAAAAGGATAGCCAAAATCCCCATCTGATCAATAAATAGTGCATGCAGTAATACCTTTCTAGTCGGAAACATAACCTAACCTAGATGATTGTGACCCACCACTCCAATACCCTACTCCTTATTGACTAGTTTTCCTGCATCATAATTGAGCTTATAAACATTCCAGGAAGGCAGTACCTAGATTTCGCATGCACCTCAACCATTGTCAATCCTCAAAGCATAGTTCCCTTCAAACATCGTCTGGGTCTTTGTCACCAATGCCAACACCCTATCCCATTCCAAAGAAGATCCCTCAAAGACCAGTTTATTTTTGGAGAACCATAAGGTCCAAGCTAAGTAGCAACAGTAAAGGACATCTTCATCTTCCAGAAGAGTAAACTAGTGTTTGAAGGATGGAACTATAAATTGTGTAACATCCATCCCTAATCGATAAGCAAACCAGACCCGTTCCACCCAGGGGCAATCCTTCAAGGCATGTAGTTCAGTCTCAATAGCTCCATAACACTAAACACATAAACTATCATTCAAGTTTGCCTAGTAAGATTACCTTTAGATGAGAGAATGTCCTTAGAAGCCTTCCACATAAAATGTTTTATTTTTGGAGGCAAGTGAAGCTTTCACAAACTTCTCCAACCGAAATTAGAAGTACAATAGGCTGATAGTTCAGTCTCAACAACTCCATAACACCAAACACATGTACTATCATTCAAGTTCGCTTAGTAAGATTACCTTTAGATGAGAGAATGTCCTTAAAAGCCTTTCACATAATTTTTTTTTTTGAGGCAAGTGAAGCTTTCATAAACTTCTCCAACCAGAATTAGAAGTACAATGGCTTATTACAAGTACAATATTGACTCGATGTAGAAGGTTTGGCCCCAACCCGTTTCTCCATCTCTAGGTAATAGGGTTATTTAATAGAAAAGTAACCTATACTCTAGTAGTGCCACATTATAAAATCTTATATATTGTTTCTACTTAAATGTATTT
This sequence comes from Omphalea diandra, assembly GCA_949677035.1. Lineage (NCBI taxonomy): Eukaryota > Viridiplantae > Streptophyta > Magnoliopsida > Malpighiales > Euphorbiaceae > Omphalea > Omphalea diandra. The sequence goes on along the minus strand of CATIWR010041465.1, from coordinate 15,580 downwards.
TGCAAATTAAACCCGCCTCCCCATGACCAAAAATTAATGAAGTTAGGTCCTTATTCCATCTTGTCCCACACGGTAACAATAATTCTCGAATAGTGGCATCAGGCTGTGAAATTTGGCAAGTAGAAAGGATTCGAAAAGACTTTGGTCTAGGAATCCACTTATCCTGCCAAATTTGAGTGTTAGTGCCATTTCCCACATGCCATCTCACTTTCATTGATAACAGCTCTTTCGCCTCCCATTTCAACCGCCAAGTATAACTGGGTTGGAAACCTCTCCAGGCTTGAAGAAAATCAGATCTCGGATAATATCATGCTTTTAACATCTTATCAACCAAAGATTTAAAGTCATGAATTAATTGCCACCTTACTTGCCAATAACACCATATTAAAAGCAGAGGGATTTCGAAACCCTATATCGTCATCTAGCTTTGACATACATAAGTAATCTCGACTGAGCCAATGGATTTTCTGCCTATCATTCTTATTTTCCCGCTAAAAACCTGACCATCAAGCCCTGTAATTCAGAACACAGAGTAAGAGGTATCTTAAAAACGCTCATAGCGTAAGTAGGGATTGCTTGAGCCACGACTTTAAGCAAGACCTCCTTCCCTGCAACAGACAAGTTCTTTTCCTTCCACCCTTTGTGCTTGCTTCAAACTCTATTTGATAGCATCTAAAAAATTTCTTTCTTTTTCCTCCCAACGAGTGTTGGCAAACCTAAAGTATATTCCATGCATCTCTGCTCCATTAACACCTAGTTGATCTAAGAGCATACTACGAAGCTTAGTAGATGCATTTTTATTGAAAGATAAAGTCGATTTCTCCAAGTTTATTTATTGCACAGATGCTTTCTCATAACATGCTAGAATAGATTGAAGAGCTACACCTTTTTGCGCTATGGGCCATATGAAAATTATGGAATCAACTAAAAAAAAGGGTGAGTTATAGCTGGGGCAGTACAAGCAACTTTAACACCATGAAGTAAACCATCGCCTTTTGCCTTGGTAATCAATCCTATCCTATCGCCCTATCTAACCTTTCTTTTATCCCCATTCCCTCACCATTACCTCTTTACCAAGTATATTGAGGTCCAACATAACCCAGATCTTTCAAACCGCATCTATCTAGGGCAGCCTAAAAATGACTAATTGTTGACTTATCTCTCAAACAACCACCACTTTGTTCGTAACTCCACAGAATCTCATTAAAATCACCGCCCACCTCCCACACTTCTGAATCAGAGCTCGCTAATGAGTATAATAAATCCCAAGATAGGTATTTTTCATGTTTTAATGGCCACCCATAAAAATCGATGAATCTCCAACCTAAGTCGGAACCCACCGCATGTATATGATATTGTGAACTAGAATAATGTGTCACCTTCACATCATCTATTCATATCAAACTTAAACTACCGCTTCTCCTTACAATGTCCACACTCAAACAATCCACAAAAGCAAAAGACAAAAGCAATCTCATATAAATGGGCATAAACTAGTTTAGTCTCCGTGAGAAAGACTAGACTAGAGGTATGTCTGAGATTCAATCCTCGCAAGGAACGAACTGCTTGCAGGTTACACATACCCTGACAATTTCAACATAAAGTTTTCATTGATCTCGGCAGGCTCAATGGCTTCTTAAACCGACCGATATAGAGTCACATTCCACCTCACCCCAAATAATTTGCTTGTTTTCGTCCAAGAACTTAGTATCATGACCTGACCCATCAAATTCCACCAATAACCCTACTTTCTTTTTCCTGTAGATAGGTCCCTCTATCTTGACCAAGTCTCATATCTGTTGTAAGGATCTGGCCTCGTGCTTTCATCGTCATTGTAAAGGCTTCATACTATTGCTAATAACCTTACTATTTCTATCCACTGCACCAGTTCTTGAATATCCTACCACAAATGCAACCTCCTCTTTCTTTCACACTTGTGACATCACCCATTCCACTATTGATAAAATCACACATATCAGGTTGTGCATTTTTCCTTAAGCACAAACCTCAATTCAACAATTGCTAAGATCACACACGAATTCCTCCTCATGCAATGCATACTCATTATGCAAATGACTATGTATTGGACTTTCCACCTTTTCACACATGTTACACTTATTCCTACCATGGTCATACCGCTTATTTCCTTGTACTTCACCATCACTACTTTATCTCGAAACCTCATGTGAGGCACTTGATGATTTATCTCTAAAGTTTTGCTTTTATACAAAATCCAGAATCAGCTTGTCTTTATTGGACTTATCTTTTTTTGGTATTTTCTCATAAGTTTTAGAAGGGAAACCCATAATCAGCTTCCAACTGGATAGTTAGTCTCTGCAGCCAATTCCTGTATAACACCACATTTTATATCAACATGATCCACTCGACCACAAGTGTAACAGAAATTGGGCACACGTTCACACTTAATCTGTATCCATTTAACATTCATCCCCTCCCCCCCTCATCCCAAAGCTTTACTTCCTTTAATAGTGGTTTCATAATGTCCAACAAGATACGAATCCAAAGGTAACGACTTCAACCCCCATACCTTTCCTTATCAACCATAACAACAAATCCTATTGTCCCACCAAGCAAGCATCCCATTTTCTTATTCATTCGGTGAAAAGGGACATTGTACAACCTAACCCAAAAATCAATACTTGAGAGGTCGAGTTCGTGAGAAGCTTGGTCACCCTCTATTCCTTTTAGTACCAGCAGGTGATTATCAAAATTCCAAGGACTACCCTATTACACACTTGCACAATCACACTCCGAGTAAAATTGGAAAACCAAAATATTTGTATCCTTTATTTTAAATCTAAAACCCTTATGCAACCTCCATATCCCAACAAAAGCATATTTCAAAGCCTCACCATTAACCTTTCCAACTAGACTGAAGTTCTTCCACATTTCATCTTACACTCATGTCATTCATAACCACCAGTTCATCCTCCTCTTCCCCCATCAATTCCAGCCCACGCCAGTCATCACCAGCTCTCTCTGCCATATCAGAACCACCAGAAAGTGGACAAAACCCTTAACAACAAACAAAACCTTGATCTCCAAGGCAATGATGGGAACCTACAAATCCTAATTTTTAGAGAAACCTAGCAGCTGGAGAGACATCTAGAGACAATTTTTTTTGCACCCTTTATTTACTTCAAAATGTAATTGATATAGTGAAATCCAATCAATCAATCAATATATATATATATATATATATATACACACATACGCATGCCCACGCGTGCACATATACACATTGTGTGTCCAAGCATTAATGAAAAACAAACCTTTAAGAAAAAAAATTTATGTTTACAAGAGAAAAAAAAAAAGCGATTATAAAAACAAAACCATAAATTTATTCATATAACACAATTGATTTGATTTTTTATACTAATTGCAATAGATTTATAGTTTAATATATCATGCTAATATTATTGGGAAAAAGGGAGAGGGGAGAGAATAAATTTACTAATTAAATATCTAACAAAAAAGAAAAAAAATGATGTTTATGAAGCTTCTCTATTGAAGATTTTTCAATCTTATCTCTATTAAAACTTTGATTTGACCTTGTCTTTGATGAATTAATATCAAGCAAATGATGATAAATGACAAGCAATATAATGAAATGAAGCATGATAAGATGAGTAATAAAATGAAATGAGATTGAAAAAAGAAAAGGTGACGTAAGCTGAGGAGAGGTGAGAAGATGAAAGATGGATGAGGAGAGAGCTGGCACTGAATGAAAGGGAAAATATAGGTTAAGCAGATAAGGTTAAGAATTTAAGATTAGTAATATATATATATATATGCAAGATGGTGTGTTTAATAAGTCAATTTCTTTGGTTTTTATGGTTTTACTTGATATAAAATCAAATAAACTGAAAACCAAAAATTTTAAAATTTATGAATCAAATTAAATCGATTTATTATACAAATCGAATTGAGATAGCTAAACAATGTTGGTACAATTTCATTTGTCTATTTTTTAGAAAATTTGTTCACCCCCAACTGAGGTTACAAGGATATGGATGACAAAAATTTTATCCTACTTGAACTCTAACTTGTTTAATTAAACTTGATTAAATTCACAATTGCTACATGTAATCATCCTAAGCTCGATTAATACTATCTAAACTAGTTTAAAGCTATTTCAATTTTTGCATATTTTAATTTAATATAAAAATAATTCTATTACGTATAGATTAATAAATATAACTTTATTAAGTTTGATATCTTGTAAAGACTTATTGACTGTTAAAATCTAAACATTTTCAAGTTTTAATAAAAGTAGTGATAATTTTATCAAATTAATCAAAACTAATAAAATTTTGACAAAATTGGCCAAAATTCAAATTAATTAAAATAAAATCATACATCACATTAAAATATTGAGTTAAAATAATGTTAATTGATATAAGTAACAAATGTTAACTAATTTTATTAATTTTTTATAAAAATTTATATTAGTTAGTTTGTCATATAACGTGATGTATTATTATATTTTGATCAATTTGAATTTTGACTAGATTTACCAAAATTTTATTAGTTTTGACTAATTTTGCTAAAAGTAAAAAGATTGCTCAATTTTTGTTAAAACTTGAAAAGTTTGGATTTTAGGACCCAATAAATCTCTTGTAAAATGCCCTAATTTCCACATCTTTATAATATAATTCCATAAAATATTTTTTTGACAAAATTTTAAAATATTATTAATAATATAGAATATTTTTCGTTTTTAATTAATTATTTACATAATCAAATTCATATTATATACATGCTTAGAAATTAAATCAGAATTCTAGATAAATTCTAATGAAATATTATTTTTGAACTAGTGCTCATCTCAAAATCTATTTAAAAAAATTTATATGATCAAATCAGATAATATTGGGTACTAAAAAATTGTTATTCATTCGCTATTTTTAGATAAAAAGTGATAATATTGAAAAATAACATAAATCATGATTATATGCTATTTTATATCTAATGAAATACTATATGAACTAAAAAGATTATATAATTATACGATGTAAAATGTTACATAGCAAAAAATAATCACACAATTGCAACTACTTGTTGAACGACTTAGATCATCAGGAGCGGAATGTGAAACATTTAAAGATCGCTTTTCAAAACATTGTGCACCACACCCAGGACTGGCAGGTGCTGATCTCTAGATGCTTACACTAGTGGGTTGTTTCTCTTCTTCTTCACGGGTTCATGCTGTTTTCTTTCTAGGTCCTTCTCTTTCTTGACACTGTATTTGTACGGAATATTTACAATGAAATGAAATGATTATTAATAAAATAAAATAAAATGATTTGATTTGAAAAAAAAGTATTAAATTATATTTATATTTGAGATGATAAGATTAAAAAAAAAAGGTTTGAAATTAATTTTATTTGTTTACACTGAAATGAAATTAAAGATTAACTTAAAATTGATAAAAATACCTTTATATATATAAATATAATTTTTTTTTATTTTTTTATTTATCAAATATTTAATATTAAAATAAAAATTTATTATTATTATTTAAAAATTATATTTTATTTTTATTCATAAAAAAATATGAACAATTAATTTTTTATAATTTTAAATAAAAAATAAATAGTAATTTTGGTGTCTAAAATTTTCAAACTCATGCAAACACTCCAATTTATGGTGTTTGCATTTTAATGATTCGAAAGAGTTTACCAAATTCTTTCAAACTCATTCATTTCATTTTATTATTTTCAATTCAAATATAAAATTTTTTTTTTAAATCAATTAAATCCATTTCATTTTATTATAAACGCTTCCTACAAACAAACATACTCTAAGGGTCTTAGTCATTTAGCTTTCATATCATATTAGAAAGGCACTGTTACCACTATACCATTACTATTATATGTTTAAACTTGGCTTCTTCTTCTTCCTCTGTGAATAATAATAATAATAATAGGAATAACAATAATCTCAAAGGGCTAATTCTTGCTGTTGTGTCTAGTGCCTTTGTTGGATCCAGCTTTATTATCAAGAAGATTGGCCTTCAACGTGCTGGTTCATCTGGTCTGTCAGCTAGTTAGTAGTAAAAGCTTTTAACTGTCAAGTTATTGTCTTTAGTTCTTCTAGTTTATGTGAAGGGCGTGTTTCAATATTTGATTTCTATCTTCATATGTCATTTGTAAGGTTCTGGTGGATATGGGTATCTGTTTGAGCCGCTGTGGTGGGTTGGCACGGTGACTAGTAAGTTTGTGATTGTCAAACTGCTTGCTTTCTATTGATCTTTGGGAATCTGAAAAATGAAATATGAAGTGGGTATTTCTTTTTCTTGAATTTTGATAGTGATTGTTGGGGAATTTGGTAAGTTTGTGGAGTAGATTTTTGCACCTGCGGTGCTTGTTACTCCACTTGGGGCGTTAAGCGTAATCTTTAGGTAAAAGAGAGAACTTTTTTAGCAAATATTGTATACTTTAGATGTAAATGAGGTTATGTGTAATTGCATAGGATCATTAATGACTTGAAATTCTAACTACGTGAACTCGATGGCCACCTTCAATCCCATTTCTACGCCTTTAAATTTGTTCAACAAATGTAAACCCTTTTTTTATGGATAATTACCACATTTGATTTTTCTCTCTTCAATCTGTTGCCAGTGCTGTCTTAGCACATTTCTTCTTAAAGGAGCAAATCCAGAAATTGGGTGCTGTGGGGTGTCTTCTTTCTGTAGCAGGATCTACACTAATCGTGCTTCGTGCCTCCAATGAACACAGTCCAAGTTCAGTGGAAGAGATATGGGAATTAGCCACTCAGCCAGGTGAGCTCTTTACATATCTATTGATGTTATTAACAAGTTCGTTTGATTCTTTTTGTTTTGAATGTCTGGTTTCCCCTCTTCCAGATTTTCTTTTGTATGCTGCTTTAGCAATAGCTGTAGTGTTGGTGCTTATCTCGTATTGTGAACCACGGTACGGACAAACATACTGGTTTATATTGGCATATTTTCCATAATTGGTTCTTTGGCGGTAAGATTCTTTTAAAGCTTTCCCTGCAGGGTTTGGTTGATGCACTTTACACTGCCATGTCTGAAGTTCTTGATACATGTTGTGAATGTACTGAACTGAGCATTGCAGAACTTCTTGTTGCTGTTGTTTTATGTAATTCTACTTTCACATAAGCATTTGAAGGACAGGCCTGATATGCTATATTTTATCAGTTTATAAGTATTAAAGCCATAGGCATTGCAATCAAACTAACATTAGGGGGTTCAAGCCAGATGGCACACTTCTAGACATGGAATTTTGGTGTGGGTGCAATTATTTGCCCAATAATTCAGCTGATTTATTTAAACAAGGTTGGATATCATTTCCTTTTTGTTTCCTCGCATTTTCTTGTCATGTCATAGGTTGGCTAGATCTTTGAAATCAAGTTCTTAAATTACTACCACAGACTGAAGTTATGAAGTTCAATGTAGCATCTTCAGCATCCTAGTTGTTGCAAGTTTTGGTTACTGGATGCCCTTTAAGTTTTGGAGAGTGAAAGTTTGATTCATGGATTCAGATTGCTTAATGGGTTGTGAATATGTCCAGACAACTAATCCAAATGTTGCTATGGGATTTTCTTGGGAGTTTAGACACTTTGTTCATACCTCCATAAGTTTGCTCTGATCTTTGGTTGATATAATGGAGCGATGATAACTTGATAAGCATATTTTGATTATTGCTTATGCACAACTATGGAAAAAGATGTGTAAAAAAAAGATGCAGGCATGCCGCACTCATTTACAAGAATAAAAAATTGTAGAATAAATTAACTTTTGGGTTCATATATATATATATATATATATATATATCATGTTTTTGATTTGTTTCGTAACATTTCTGTACTGATTTTGAAATCACTGTACCTCAATGTCTCAAGGCTTTGGACACATTCAACACAGCAATTGTTTCTCCAATCAACTACGCCATGTTCACATCACTCACAATTTTTACCAGTGCTGTAATGTTCAAGGTATCTCAGATTCACCTACTTTACTGAACTCTTTATCTTTTCAACTTCAAGTTGTAATATGTTGTCTGCTATTTCTAGGATTGGTCTGGCGAGAGTGCTAGCAACATTGTCTCTGTGATCTGTGGATTTATAACTGTTCTCTCTGGTACTCTGATCTTGCACAGTACAAGAGAGCAAGATCCACCTCCTGCACCTGGTACGTCCATGCTTACTTATCAGTAGCAATACCTTGCTATTGTGGTGGAGCTCATGCTCTGCATTTGTTGGCAGAAACTAATTGGCTATTTTCGATTTAGATTTATCGAGTCTTGGACAACAAAAGACTATGACCTCATTGTTGAAACCAGACTGGTCATTTATGTCTTTGTGTTGCACTAGCTTTACAATATTTAATGACTTATTGTACGTTCCAACTTCTTCAAATAAATCATTGATTTGAATGTGCATGCTAAAGTTCAAATAAAACAAAAATGGGATTGTCTTATTTATAATTTTCCAAATAAAGATTCAAATTTAAAAAGTTACATAAATGAATAACTTATAGATTTCCTGTTAATTTGGAATTTTGATTGCATGATATATATCAATAGATTGTTAAATTAAATGATTGATTCAGTGTAAGTTGGATTTACAAAAAATTTTGATGTAAAAATTCTTGCAATTATATTTTTCATTCTTCTCATGCTTGTTGTAGAAAATATTCAGGTTTCATTAAATTTTCCTGATGCATGTCTAACCTTGTATATATACCTATTGATTGTTGAGTTTTGGGATGGCAAAAAATGGATTATGGCAATTCTTTGGGAAGAAATGCTTGTATTTTAACTCGAAAATTGTCAGATTTGGGGCACAAATCTGTCCTGTCTGACTCTTCTTGAGCCAATCTGATGTCATTGATAAATACAGCCAAATGATAGAAAGAAAAAAAAAAACTGAAAGAGATTTTGAGTTAACTGTGGTTATATTCCTATTATGCAGATATCAGTTCATCACCCTCCGCATGAGTAGTGTGGCTTCTTGTTAATGGAGAAACTAGGAAAGAAAAAGCCAATCATGAGCCATTCCCTGATTTGCTTGCAGTTCTTAAATAAGATCATTTAAAATGACAGATATCTCAATGTATTTGCATCATCTCTACAGATTCTAGAAGTTTGTGTGACACAAAAATGAAAAAATCCAGCAGAATCACATATTTTCGAAGGGTGTAATTGTGGATGGCATCATGTTTCTTGAGACTCTGAATTCATTTAAAGTTTAATTAGTTGTGGTTTTGAATTCTATTTCTCACTGGTAGTAATATCTATTTTTCTGTTGTCTTATGTAGACTTCGTTTTGGAGTATTTGCATCTTTATGTAGTTTAAGTTACACTTATATTGTGTTGACCTTTGTTCTTTCTGTTGCAGTTTCATCTGTTTCTGATGTTCACAGTCAGGCACTGAGGGAACTGTTGGAATGATCTACTCCTTCAATTTCTGCTAGAAATCATATTTCACTTATAGGTGCAAGAATTTAGTGTTTTATGCTTATGTCGCTCAATGCTTCTGTTCTTGTGAAGATCATTCTTCCAAGCCTGTATGTTACAGTAGTTTTTACACATATAACGGACTTCACAATATCCTATATTGTACTTATATAGTATCAGCTCAAAATTTTGACACTTATATATACAAATACATCATTGTTGAACTGCCTGTTAGAAGACCCTTTTTTCCTTTCAAGTGACTGTCATACGTGCTTTCAATACTTGCAGATTATCTATTGATAAAAGCATGTCCATAACTTGGGTACAGGGAATCGCAAACCAGGATTGAGCTCCTATTGAGGTAAGAAAAGTTGGTGAGTGGTATGGTGGACAACTATATCTTACTGTTTACCTCATGGATTTGGATTGCTGTTCGGAGCTCAATCCTACAGTACCATATAACACCATTTCATTAGCTGAAAACCACACAATTTCGTTCCCATGAGCAACAAAGAACAAGGTATGCCCTTTTACTTAAGGGTTCATTTGAGCCTAGAAGTTCATAGAAAGCTATCAGTCGTGGCTCTTATAAAATCCAGTTATTGGTCATGAAGAAAAGTAGCATGAATGCATGATACTAAGACGAAGAGACTGAAACATTTATGCTTTAACTACATATTTTGCACACAGATTTTTGTTGCATGTGTTAGTTTTTACTGGCACTAGTTTTTGTTTGTTAATTTTCCAATTTGCCAAAATGAAAATATAACACATTTATATAATTCTCATTAGTATCTTTCTGTGCTTAAGCAATTTTCTTATTCAATAATATTATTTCAACCACTAGGCTAACCAAGTGGTTGAGAGTTTTTCTTGTGTGCAGGACTTTAATGGTTCAAACTAGTGCATATTTTGATCACTAATCAAGTTAAGTTAAAATAGTTTAGTATCATTTAACTATATTAGTTAAAGTAGGAGTGGAATAGGGGCCAAGTTTGAATCTCATCAATGTAAAAGTTTTCTCACTATATTCAAAAAAGCATCATTTAATTAAACTTTATTACCTTTTTATTTTTTGAGAAAGTTTCATTTTACAAATTATGATTTGTTCTGTGCCAATACAAATTATTGTTTTGGTATGAAGGAAATTGAATGAAATGAACACATATATGCTTCTATTCTTGTTGTTTCATAATTATACATGTTGATTAATGAAATTTTTTACATCATCATATTTTAGTTCTTAATAATATTATGAAATTTTGGTAAATATAAAATTGATTACAATTTAGTTCTTAAAAATTTACATTTAATTTCATTTTCATCTTTCAATTATTGTATTAAAATGCTTTACCCTCATAAAATGTTAATTTTTAACTAATGAATTTTTTGGTTAATTAAGCTCCAACTAGGGTTTGAAGTCGGAGTCTAACAGCTCTGTAGAAGCTCTAATACCACTAGAACAATGCTCATTGGTAATTTTTAATTACTAATAGTAGCAAAAGGTATCTAAATAAAATAAAAAGAATGAAAATGCATATTAAATGAAACCTCAGTAAGATTTAATAACTTCCCCTGCAAGTATGGTGGTTTGGACTTTATACATAAAATATTTCATATATACTGCTACTTTTCTGTCTTTTTGTCCTGTCCTCACAAATTCCAGAAAAATGAAAAAATTTATTGCTTTGAAAAAGAACCTTATTAGTTGCTTCTAATTTATAAACAGCAGGACTATGTCATGTTTTAATAGTGTTTCCACGCGTCTCAACTTTCGAATTTTTTTACTAATTTTATATTTGCTTCATTTTTTTTTTTCCCTTTTCAAGGAGGATGATCATGAAACAGTATTGTTTAATAATTTCCTCTTTTGTAAAACAGTCAAAATCTTGTTTATGTGGCACATATGTAGAATTAAAATAATTGGAGAAGCCAAAATAAGGGAAGGTAAGGAACAAGAAAAGGATAGATGATGATGATTCTCAAGAGATATTAGCAAATAGTGCAAAAATCCAGATAGATGGATGCTTTCTATTTAATATTTTGATTTATTTTGGATTTATTTAATTTTTTCTTGTTTACTTGGGAATTTGACAAAACAATGCTTTCTATTTGATATTTCAGATGTTCTCAGTGGTATGATATCAGTGCTTTGGGTCAATAAATATCAACTTATACCATGCAGTATAGTGTGAGCGCTTACCTTTGCGCTACATTTGACACATTCAAGTTTAACTTGAGGTGATTGGAAGACATGATTATTCAGTTACCGAACCATGGAAATATATGCATATACTTTCTTATTCACATTGTATCAGATTTTATGATTTACGTTTGGATTGATGAGGAAAACCGCAGCTCTTTGCAAGGTCGATGTGTTTGTTTTATTTTTCTTCTTTATGATCACATTTTAATTTCAGTTGAGTTGTTTTTAACAGATTTCCCGTAGTTTTGCTCTCGGCATTCAAAGTTTTGGAACTATGATAATTACTTGAACCTCAGGGGACTGTCATGAGGGGAGGACACCTCTGTTCTCTACTCGGTGATAAAAAGTGCATACATTTTGTGAACGCTTAAGGTTGCATTGATGAGATGGCATGAGCTCTTGCTTTTGTTTGTCCGGCATTCATATCTTTAAGATGGTATGTAGCTTGTACATTTATTCTCTTGTCAGCGGCTAAAGCTGTATCCTCCTGAGAAGTGAATAAACATTTGCCTTATAGCAAATATCACTGGCTTCTTGATCTATATACAGCAACCCGTCTTGTACATTCTAAATTCAAACCAAACCACAACTAATGTAAATATAATCTATCTCAACAAAAAGTTTGTTGAAGTTTATTTTCATGAAGCAAATGAACTATTTGCCTTGACTAATGACCCAAATTTGCCATATATGGCATAATCTGCCACACTGACGCTTTTGTTAGATTGCATGGAGGAGCGATTTTTTATGCTTAAAAGGGTGCCCCTACAAATTCTTGCATACCCAAAATCAAAAAGCTTAGCCCAAGAAAGTCATTTCTCTTAAATGCCTATCAGCAGAAGATAGAAGATGAAATGAATAAAAAATGATTGGGATGAGATAACCATTGCGAAAGCTTCATTGATTAATAAGCTTCATTGCAAATCAAAAGCAAAAGTGTCTGCACAGGGCACTAGAAGCCACAAACCAAATATTAGTCATCCAATGCTAACATATTAAGTTTTTACTGAGAAAAATAGGTGCATTATTATTTGCTTCTCTACATTTCTTTCACTTACAACACATAACTATGACCAACTACTGCTTGTTCTTCTAAATTTCTAATTCAGGAAACAACTCCTCCTTGAGGGAAGGAGCTATCCATTGTATCTGAATGTATGTTATATCCCATAAATCATCATCTTCCGTCTTTACTAAAATCTCCTCTTCTTTCATTTTCGTGATAATCCTTTTCAACAAATCAGGCACTACCGTTTGCAATTTTGTCTCCCCATATTCATTCAAATCAGCCTTCATACATGTATCCATTCTTCTCAACACTCCTAGCCAGAATGTCCTGAACCCTGGACTAATTGTTATAGGTTTTAGGAACTTCAAATACACATCTGTCAAGAGCTCCATAGCAAGCTTTAAAGTCCCTTCCATACTTCTCATCTCTCTTTCTGCATTATCACGCCTCGAATATTCTATCATCTTTTCGTGCAAGTCATCAACCATTGCAAATATCACCAAGTTAATACAGCTAATACAGTTGAGGGGTGAGAAATCAAGTTCTTCAGCCAATTCAAAGCTTTTTCGAAGAGATAAAATTGCATGGTTCCTTATCTCTTCTCGCCGTGCCAAGCTGGTTTTTCTAAATGCCTCCCCAAGTTTGACAAACAAGTTGATGGCAAAGTTAGGAGAACCAAAACCTTTCCAACTTTCTTCCACTGAGGAATTACTTGTATTGCTAGTTGTGCTATAGTTGCTTCCTAGTTCCGAGAATTCTTTATACCATTGGATAAGTAAATTCACCGAATCCGATAGCAGGTCTAGGATCTTTAAGTTCTTCTCTAATGGAGTGTTCTTGAGAGCGATGAATCCAAATGCACAGTCAATACAATACGCATAATTTATCCGCGAAACGTAGTTTCCATCAGACATCAATGTGATCAAAGTTTCAACACCATGTTCATATGTTTCTTGGTGTCGACCAGTGATTGACAACAAATGAAGGGAAGATTTCCAGCCAAGAGAGGTTTGCAAATTTGCAGGGTATTCAGTGAGAATCTTGCTCACTGTCTTGGCTATGAACTCGCAGGATGCGTCGACGGTTTCTTTATCAAGCTTCCACATTAAATTTATGGACTTGAAAATGGACTCTTCTGAGATTCTTTCAACTCTTGATGAAGAAAGGAGCCTGACACAGATCTTAAGAATGCCTAGAATTGCCTTTTCGGCGAATGGGATAGGAGAAAATAAAGGAAACTGGGCAACTGCTAGTAGATTATCATGGAAGGCAGGCCAGAAATTTTGGAATCTATGAATGTTGACCATGACAAGGGAAACTAACAAATCCCAGCAGAATGCAACCGTTTCCTCCTCTTCTATTGGTGTGCTGAATTTTTGGCCTTTTCCACCAGCTGCAAATATTAGATATCGCTGAAGGTTCAACACAGCATCATCAGGTAAATTACAACTATTGTTGAAAATGTTTCCAATTCGACATTGTTTAATAATCTTCAGATTCTGCTCAAATTCACTCATCCCAAGAGATATCGAATCTTCCATGCTCTCAATTGATAGAAAATGTGAGAAGCGACTAACCCTAGCGCTCCGACGGGTACTGTATCTGTGATCAAGAGAAGATGATGGTGTACCTGATTCATTTCTCCTGTCGCCTTGGCCATCGGATGATAAGGTAGAAGTGTCATCAAATTCAATCACAGATTGAGGAAGAAGTTTAAGCTTTTTGAGTTTCAACAGGCAATCTACAATGTTCCTCCAGCCCCCTTTAATTGAGTCTCCAAAGTTGTTAGCGATGGTGAAAACTGCAAGGGTAGCCATTCTTGGCTTCAAGTCATTACTAAAAGCGAATAACGTTTCTTCTGCAGAGGCATAAGGATTTAGCAATGTAGTGAATTTTGAAAATGAAGCAAGCAGCTCATCAAGGATATCTTCCAGATCATACTGAGCTATCCTAGCTACTGAGATCAATCCTCCAATGCATTCCTGCAGCAGTTCGTCATCATCAGCATGCTCGAAGAAGGAAGAAACTGCTGCAACTGTTGGACCAGCAATGCAAGCAAACATATCCCTTCCTAGCCTACGATCAAAATCATCACATAGAATTAATGGTTGCATAGTTTTGGATCGATTCATTAGCTCAATCCAACTACCTGGATTCATCTCCACTCGACCAGATTGACCAGAAAGTGTGATTTGATTGGTTGCAATTGATTGAAAAAGCTCAGAAAGATACTCTCTTGGAAGATCCTGCCCTGCATTGATTGCTCTGTTGTTTCTGATGAACTCATCCTCGGTCATCTTTTTCTTGACTTGAGGATTGTGCTGATCAGTATTGAGCATAATGAGGGAGTAGCAAAGAATGAAAACTGCATCCTTGCTAGCAAAAATATCCGATGATTGTTGATCATAAAACCTTTCTGAGAATGCTTCAAGAATTCGTTGAATCTTTTGGGATTCACCAGGCAATCTGAAGGTTGCAAGATAAGTACGGAGAGCAGCATCAAGAATCATCCCAGAAAATCTGAATGTCTCTGTGTATTCTTTGAGAACCCGTAGGTGAAACTCATCAGGATCACCTAAATAATCACCAATCATACTTTTCTCAAGTCCTGGCGCACAGCGCAAGAAGAAAGCAAGGTCTTTAGGATCTGCAGGATCAGTAACCAATTGACTAAGTTTTAGATACTCCAAACCCTTCTTTTCATCTCTATTAAAATGGTTTCCTGCAATCAATATTTTCTTTTTCTGTGCTTTCCTTCTTCTTAAATATTCTATCCAACTCTCCAAATCTTGTCTTGGTTTCTCTTCCCAAAAGGGTATGTACTCGGTTATTTCAACTGGATATGGTCCAGAAGGGCTAGAGTCATTTTCTTTGTCAATATTATCTGCAATGCTGTGAAGT
>CATIWR010041452.1:0-41507 GCA_949677035.1 Omphalea diandra | reverse complement strand
TCTCTCTCTCCTTGTGCCATATACATATATGTACATCAAACACATGTTGGATTATGTGTGTAGGAGGGATAAAACCTATATGCATATGTATTTTCGACATGAATGATATGAGTTATGCAAATGAATATGACTGTTACAGTTATTGGTATCAGAGCAAATATGAATACAGTCGTTACAGGCTTCCCTTGAGCTAATTGGCTTACTTTTCATTTTTAAGTTTGTTTTCATTTATTTTGTATTTTTTTCACATTAACCATGTAAAAGTTTTTGTCTTTCTCCATTTTAATCATTTACTGCTTGTTCTTCTTATTTTGTATTTAATTATTGATAGCTAAAAAATTTAATTATTGTATTAATCAATATTAGGATTAGAAATAATATGAAATTGTTATTGGAATTTCACTTGTTTAATCTATTTGTATTTTTTGCAATAATTATATCTTGTTTTTTAAAAATAATTATGTGCTAGGTTTACTTATTTATTTGTGTTTACTAGGTTATTTATTATTTTGGCATGTGAATATTATTTTAGCCAGTAGTCTATTTATTTTTCAAGTATTTATTTGTTGTTTTGCCCGTTTAATCTTTTGTGTTGATTCTATTAGTCTGGGTTGGCCAAACCTAAGTCAAAACTCTCTTTTGATCTTGACAATGAGGATTGACATGTTTTAACATCATTTCCAAGTTTTTATTTTGTAAATTTTTATATAGGTTTGCATTGTAAGTTGAATTAAAGTCTAAGTCTTAAAAATTGTGGAAGGCATCCTATTTTATGGATAAGAACATGTAATTCACGACTGCTATCTTGCAAGAATAATGGATCAAGTTGGGATTAACGATTTCAAGGAGGAAATGACAACCGCGATCTTTCTGAGAAAGTGATAAAGTTGAAATAAAAGATTTCGTGATGGAAGTGGCGCCCATTTTCGTGATCACAACTTTTGCATTCACTTGGAGGGAATCAATTCCTTAATCAGACTATGCCAAGTGTCTCGAAGAGTTTTTAGTAGATCAAAATTCATGAAAGCAAAACATTGGTTGAGACCACTATTAGGTAAAACACCATATCATTGTCAAATAGAAGGATTCATGATGACTATCGTTTCTAAGAGAAAATTAAATTGCGATTGCAAGTTTTAGTTTAGCTTAAAGAACATAACAACTATTTTTCTTAAAAGACCAATGGTTGTGTGCCATATGGACTAGTCGTTAGATAAAAATAAGATTCTCTATTACGAATTTAGTAATTTTAGTATAAGGAGAAAAATGATGACAACAAATGTCTAGTTAAAACCACGAACTTTGTCTGACAAACATTTAATGTAAGCTTTACCTAACAGAACTTAAAGATTTAAACATAGTTTATTTATAGCTTCTCTTTGGTGGTTGTTGCCTATAAATGCTTTACCAAATGAACTTGAATGCAAGAGAATAACATTCAATATAGCCAAACTCTTACAATTTTATCTCTCAACCTTTATACATTTAATTTTTGTATGTAAGTTGTTATTATTTGGTGTAACCATTAAACACCAATGGTTATGGGTTTAAAAGTTAGCCTAGTTGTAAAAATTTTGTATAGGTTAAGTGTGAGCCTTTGGGAAAACACTTATGAGGTTATGTGTGAGCCTTGAAACATAAGTCCTAAGGTGTGTGAACTTTAAAACACATAGTATATAAGTTGGGTGTGACCTTAGGAAACACCATTTTGTGATAGTGAAATACCAAATTGGAAGAATTGAAGAGTGGATGTTTGGTTTGTTTTTACCCAAACCGCTATAAAATATTATGTCTTCTACTATTCTCTTACTTCTTTTTATTCTTTTTCAATAAACCTTCCCTCTAAATTTGTAAATTTCCCACCAATTTATTCCCCCTCCTTGGTTTTCAAGGGCCAACAAGTGGTATAAGAGCAAGTCTCAATTAAACCCTTAATTGTGTGAGTAAAGATCTATAGCACAAGAAAGAATCCATACCCATCTCAAGCGCTACTTTGATGGATTTGACTATACTCATTGAAAGTATAAGATGGAGATATATCTAGATAGTAATATCGTGGATCTATCAGACATAGTAGCTAAAGAGTGGATGTCTCCTACTAAAGTTATTAATGGTAATGAAGATTTGATCCCAAGGAAAGAATGGGTAGAAGCACACATAAGATCAAATGGGAAGAACAAAAGGGTAACAACTATTCTTCTTAACTCCTTATCAAGAGAGGAGATTAGAAGAGTCCAACACTGCCTTACTGCCCATGGAATATGGAAGGTGCTGACAAATTATCATAAAGGCACTACTTTAGTGAAATTAAGAAGGCTAGAGATGTATGTGATGGAATGATAATGAAAACATCATCGATATGACTAATAGACTCTTATCCATCACCACAAACATGAATAAATTTGATAGAATTCTCACCAATTGTGAGGTAAATACCAAAATTCTCAAATATTTACGTCTTGAAAAATTTGGTACTAGAGTGTGCAATATTCAAGAATATAGTCTAGAGATTAGAAAGGTGTAAATAGATGTTCTCATAGGCAAGGTACTTACTCATGAGCTAGCCTTGAAAAAGCACAAGGAAATAAAGAAGTTAAACAGGGGGACAAAAATGATAAAACATAAAAGAAGACTCTGGCTCTTAAATGCTTAACTAAATAGAAGGAGGTAGAAATTGCCTCGAATGATGATAATGATAGTGAAAAGGAGGAAAAAGAAATGGTCATGCTTTCTAGAAGGATTAAAGGGCACATAAGCAGAATGAAGGATAGGAGGAACTTCACAAAGGCAAGACATGTAGATTGTACCAAATGGGGAAGAAATACCAAACTTCCTTTTAAAGCAAAGAATGTTGTAAGTACTTTTAGTCCTCTTCAACTTATTCATATGGACTTAATTGGACCTATGAGGAATGCTAATCTAGGTGGAAAGCATTATGCATTTGTCCTAGTTAATGATTACTCTAGGTTTACTTTGGTATCCTTTCTTACTCATAAGAATGACACTTTTGATGCTTTAAAAATCTTTGCAAAAAGAGTTCAAAATGAAAAAGATTACTTAATTTCTTCTATTAGAAGTGACCATGGAAAGGAGTTTCAAAATGAATATTTGGAATCTAATTGCTTAAATAATGGAATTTCTCATAACTTTTCTACTCTTGGAACACCACAATAGAACAGTGTTGTAGAGAGGGAAAATAAGACATTAGTATAGATGACCATAACTATGCTAAATGAGTATTCTTTATCTAATTACTTTTGGGCCAAGACCATCAATACTTCTTGTTATATTGCTAATCGTGTTTTCAAAAGACCTATTTTAAATAAAACTTATGAGCTATGAAATGGTAGAAAATCTAAACTTTCATACTTTAAGGTTTTTCGGTGCAAATGCTACATTCTTAATACCTACGAAAACCTTGTAAAATTTGCTTCAAAAATAAATGAAGGCATTTTTCTATGCTACTCCACCTCTAGCAAAGCCCATAGGGAATTCAACAAAAGTACTATGTTGTTGAAGAGTCAATGAACATTGTGTTTGATGAATTTAGTAAACTTGATCTTGGGAAAAGTTCTCTAGTTGATAATATTGCAGGTGCAAATGCTAAGCTTTCATGCAATAGATTTTTTGGGTACAAATGCTACATTCTTAATAGCA
Organism: Omphalea diandra; assembly: GCA_949677035.1. NCBI lineage: Eukaryota > Viridiplantae > Streptophyta > Magnoliopsida > Malpighiales > Euphorbiaceae > Omphalea > Omphalea diandra. The sequence continues at coordinate 37,850 of CATIWR010041452.1, read as the reverse complement.
ATGACAACCTTGGAAAATTTTGCTTAAAAAATAAATAAAGGCATTTTTCTGGGTTACTCCACCTCTAGCAAAACCTATAGGGTATTCAATAAAAGTGTTATGGTTGTTGAAGAGTCAATGAACATTGTGTTTGATAAATCTAGTAAACTTGATCTTAGAAAAGGTTCTCTTGTTGATAATATTGCAGGTGACTTTGTCACCTAGATAATTTATTTTTATCATATTTTATTATTATGAGGCTAACTCTACCGCCTAATTATTATTGTTGTTGTTGTCGTTATTGTTGTTATTGTTGTCGATGTTGTTGTTGTCGTTGTAGTAGTAGTAGTTGTTGTTGTTGTTATTATTATTATTGTGTTATTTTATTTTGTTATTAAGCAATCAACCACCTGAATATTATTATTACCATCATTATTATAATATTTTCTTTTCACTATTAATGGCTAACTCTACAATCTAAATAATTTTTTATTAATATATTTGTTATTTTTATTATTCATAAAATAATTGGCTTCCTAATTTATTTTTATCAAATTTTACTAGTTATTATTAATATTATATTATATTTTATTCTTATTTTTGATATTTTATTTGTGGTAGACTCTACCTCCTATTTAACTTGCTTATTTACTCCAGTAATTTGGTACTTTTATTTTAGTACCAGTCTTTTTACTTATAGTTAAACTATTTTATTGCTTATAACAATAATTATTTTAGTCTTATTATTTTGATTATTATAGTGAAAACTTGACTTTTTATTGTTTACTATTTATTTTTGCTTTCAATATGTTATTTTATTATTATTTTAATCTCCATCCTATTTGTCTTGTGAAATTAATTGTTTTTATCTTTTATTTTCTTGTGTTGCATATACGATTGATTGGGTGAACATTTTAAGTGTGGCAAGTATAAAATCAAAATTAATAAAAAAAAATGAATAATAAGTAAGAATAACTTACAAGAATAAAAGGTGATTAATTGGAGGTCATACTAATGTCCTAGTGGCTTAGGATACTTAACACATTTAAGTTATATCCAACTATGAATCCAATTTTGAAGAGATGATGAGTTAGGTATTCTACATATAATCTAATTTATTACTCATTATTCTTAGTCTTACTAGGTGATTAGTTCTGTCTTCTTCGATGCATCACTAATGTGGTGTCTCGAAACCTTGGGCCCTCGATATCTGTTGCATAATGTCATATTCATAAGGTCCTCAACATCATTTTGAAAAAAGGCACGAGTTATTCCACTAGTTCGAAATTTCTTTCTGAGCATAGAACAACATTTGCTCTTAATGGCAACTCCATTAGAGATAGAAAAGTTGATTATGTATAACATATTTTGTTTTTGTACTTTTTTAGTACTAATTATTTTGCATTTTACATTCACAATACGCATCGTGTGCATGAACTATCCAAATAGTTGATACTACCATTGGTGGAATACCTTAGTTTCACTCATTTTAGGGAGAATGTAATAAAAAAAACACCACTTGCAAACCTTGTATCTTCATATATATATATATATATATATATTGAAAGGAAAGTATGTAAAACCTAACTTGCAAGTGTCGTCTTTATCAGTAAACTCTAGCCAAAACCATATATCTTTTCTAGATTTATGATTAGGATATCCCTCAACATATGTGCTTTTTATGGATAGTTTGATATTAAAGATTCGAGAATGCAAATTATATCATAAATACATCCATACAGATAAATTTTTCTTATTGGAATAATCATACTTTTGATATAAATTACTCATCTCAAATTCGAAACATCATGTATATATACCATCGAAGGTAAAAAAATGCCTAAATTTGGTCATTCCATATTAATGGGTAGATTGACCAAATGTCATAGAAAGAGCCATAAGACTAATGAATGTAGGTGAAGTAAGAGTGAAAGATCAAATTTTATCTTGATTTATCATTATACATTTGCTTGCTAACATCATTTTTTACTATTTTGATTTTGTGTAAATTTTTAGAACACATAAAAGAGCAAGAAAGTTAGTAAGGCACATCAAGACTTGATAAACATGGAGAAAAAAAATTAGAAGGATTTAGGAGATAATAGAGAAAATGATATAAGTCAAAATTGAATGGTAATACAAACATACCTATATAGTAATTTAAGGGACATAGTGGAATATAACAAAAAATTGCTTGAAAAAAGGAAAAGTTAATCAATGTAAGAGAAAGCACAAATATTTACAAGAGTGAGAAAAGTGAAACATGTATAAGGAATTATCAAATTGGATTCACTCATGCAAATAATTATAAACTTCCAAGAGCCTTTTCTAATCTAGTCCAACCTTTATTAAAGGCATTTGAAGATTTTTTTTTTTATAAAAAAAGTGGATCATCTAACCATTACCACCCATACCAATACCAAACCATTTGACAAAAAGATTCAACTTTTATGTTTATTGCCACTTCTACCATACAATCGACCATTTCATAAATTATAGTTGTCACCTTAGATGTAAAATTCAATATTGTAAGCAATAAATTCTAGAATTAATGGGATACTAGCTTAATTATGAGAACCATGTTAATTTCATTATGAGAGGTTGAAGGCAATAAGGCATAAAGAGGGGCAGCTTCAAAAATCCTTGAGTCAACCCCACTCCATAAACATTTAAGTCTAAGTCCTTCCTTAAAAGGGTACCAAACTAACCCCACTTTTACATTGAAATCTTCACTCTCTTAGAAAGGAACCACCAAAAGGTATTTCTAAAGGTAAGAGCCAACCCCAAACAATCTTATTACCTTTCCTCTATGCTTAACACTTTTCCTTTTAACTTTGATTTTTATTTGATTTCATAATCCACCCAAAAGCCTAAACGTATGTACAAACTTTAAGTAGTTTGTATAGGCATTTTTGTGGTATATACAAATCAATAGTTGTATACAAATCAATAGTTGGTCTGTATAAACCCCATCACTATTTATAGGAGGAATTTGTAACCTTTCATCATCTTGCCTTATGTTTATTTTCTAACCATTTATGCTAGTGTGAAAATGATTGGGAAAGGCTACAAAGGCCTATGATGCCATGATCCTCATTATTTTAAGTTTATGTTAACACTTTATCTCGTGGTTTATTGTATTTATCCTTTCTCCTTAAGTTGTATTCTTTAAATTTTATGCATCAAAGCCCTTCAAGGGTTGCCAGCAAACATAAAGGTCCATATAGTCTTTAAGTAGTTTATATAGAAATCTTTCTAGTTTGTATACCCCAACAGTTAGTCTATAAACACCATTTTATTACTTAAAACACTTATAATATCTCTTTTGTTTTCTATTTGATTTCCATTAAGGCCATTGAGGAGGCCTTAATGGCTAATGACTTATGATATATTATTTTCCTTTATTTATTTTCATTTATTTCCTCATAAAAGGCGTTCTTTATTCTTTTCTTCATCCCATCTTTATTCATAAACTTATTCATTATCTCTATCATATTTCATATATATAAATTGTGATTTCATATATCATTATTTGTACCATATATTAAACTTCATCATTCATAAATATCATTACTAGTGAGGCCTAAGGCTTAAATAAAACATGGATGAGGTCATTGCTAAACTTGCATATTCTATTACTTATAATCTTTTAAACTTTAGAAATGGTTGTACAACAAACTTAGTTGGCTACACAGACCCTTTCAAATCTCTTTTAATGAGATTATATGGTTCATTATGTTCTTAATTCTTGATACTTTCCCTCTTAGGTTTCATGTTTCAAGCTATCTATATTGTGCATTCCTATTATTGCATGAATAATCCATTCATTGAATATGTATCCCTTTATTCCCATCTTGCTTATATTATTTATTACTTTTCTTGCATCTTGCATACCAAAATTGTTATGGTTGATGGATGTACCTAAATGTATAAATGGAAAATTTATTGATAAAGGTAAAGCATAAAAATGAATAAGAAAATTAATCGAAGGCCAAATCCTTAAATTTGAGTGACTCGAGGGTGCCTTACACCTTTCTTGATTCATACCTAACTCCTAAATCTGAATCTCTAATGTGGTGAAGACTGGTTGGACCATTTAGATGACCTGTTTAGACTACAATCCTTCCTTGCTTAAAATTTTATCCTGACCAAAGTGGGATGGCAATCCATTTGAAGTTTAGGGTATTACCAAAGTATTACACCTACAAGATCAGAGGTCTCCTCTTTTTCCCAAAAAAACTTCCTTGATACATTCTTTAATGATGTTGATCCTTAGGCACTTTCATCCTCCATAATCATCTTGATGGCCTTGTACATGTTGAATGCTACTTTTTCATCTCCTACATACAACCTCTCTAACATCAACTAAAGCTCCTTTGATGGCAAGGAATAGTCATCCCAACAACAATCAGATCTCTCTATGTATTTCCATGTCAAACATCACAAAGTCCATTGAAATTATGAACTTATGAACCTTTAGGAGCACATCCTTTAATATCCCTTTTGGATAAATAATCAAATGGTCCACTAGTTGGGGAGACATCTTTATGGGCTTCATCTCACCAGTACCTAGTTTTTCAAAAATAGACAAAGACATTAGATTGACACTAGAGCTTATATCATAAAGAGCTTTTTCAAATAAAACATTACCAATTTCACAAGGTATAGAAAAACTCTATAGATGTCCTCTTTTTAGAGGCAATTTATTAAGGACGATGGCACTACACTTCTTGATCAAGATAACTCTTTCATACTCCTCTAATTTGCTCTTTTTTGATTGCACAACCTTCATAAATTTGGTTTGGCATTTAGGCAAGAACCTTCACAAATGGTATATTGATTTGGATCTTTTTAAGCATGTCTAAAAACTTGGCAAATTGTTTATCCATCATGTTTTGGTTGAGTCTTAAAGGGAAAACAATGAGAGCTACATATGACCTTTTTACCTTCTTCTTAAACTTATCCTCCTTAATTGGCTCTTCTTCTTTTTCCATTTTTCCTTCTTCCTTTGTCTCACTCTCTACCATAGGTTAAAGCTCCTTACCACTTCTTAAGTTTATGACTTTCACTTGGTCATTGGGATTGGTTTCAAAACCATTAAGTAAAGTGCCTTTGGATCTAAAACAAAAGGCCTTGGCCACTTAACCTATTTGGATCTCAAGGTTATGGATGGAAGGTGAGTGATTTTTAATGACAAGGTATATTTTGGCATCAAGCTTCCTAATCATGTCATCTTGGTGATCAAGCCCAGCATCAGTTATGGATATGAATTTCTTCATGAGGTTTCTAAGTTTGATTTCTTTTTTTGAGGTTGGTAGTTTGGCGATGGGGTTAGAAACTAAGTGGTGGTCCTTGAGTTTTGGGATTTAGGGTATTGTCGTTTAACCATAAGAAATTTGGGGGATTTCATAGGCTCGGGTTTATGCATTAAAGTATGTATTATTAGGTTGATGATTGAATTTCCCATATAACTAACTCACTCTTTAGCAAAGGGGTTCCCAGCTTGATAATCAATTATATTGTGTCCATTTTTCCCACCAAAGTCATATATAGCCTGCAAGAAAGGAGAAGACACTATATTACAATTAATATAGTACAATTAAAAGAACTCAATTGTTTGGATAGAGATGATACTTGAGCTTGCAACGCTTGTAAGGCATCCATGTTTTGTATCCCCGCTACTTTCTTCGGCATAGTCCTTTCATGATTTTGTATCCCTGCTATTTTCTTCAGCATATTCCTTTCATGGACTCGGTAGTTGTTGTTTCCATCATTTCAATCAAATCATAAGCCATATCCATTATTTTATCCAAAAAAGACACAACCCTCCAACTACCACATCCATAGTGATCTTAATTTGCCCAAATAATCTATTGTAGAAGGTATGCACGATTAACCATTTTGAAATTTGATGATTTGGGCACCTTCTTAAAAGATCTTTGAATCTTTCTTAAGCTTTATTTAAGGTTTCTTCATTTCATTAGCAAAATGTACTGATCTCATCTCTAAGTCTTACCATCTTTGATGAATGGAAGTATTTGCTAAGGAATGCTTGAGAAAGTTGGTCCCAAGTTATGATGTGTTGGACTAGGTTGGTTAAACCTAAGTCATGAACCTCTTTTGATCTTGACAATAGAGATTGATAAGTTCTATTACTTTTATTAAATGTTGTTTTGCAAATTCTAAGTTAATTTTTTCGTTGGAAGTTGGATGAAATTTAAAATCTCCAACCTTAAGAAGTTCATCCAAATTCACAGTGTGTTTTATCCTAAATTGTGATCACAAATCAGTCATAAGAATGGATGAAGTTGGGCCAGAGGAATTTGTAGGCAAATTCATAGCCACAACCTAGTTAAAAAAGTGAGCTTAAGTCACAGAGGAATTTGCGGTGGGTATCGTGTCTGGTTCGCAACCACGACTTTCATAGTGGTAAAGGAGGGAACTAAAGTCATAGCCATAACACATCAAGTGTCTGAGGTATCCATTGAAGATTAAAAATTGTGAAGGTAAATTTATGATCGCGATCGCAATTCAAGAAGCTGAAATTTCATCTTCAAATAGAAGAATTCGCAGTCCCAGTCACACCCAAGGCAAAGACAACTCGCAACCTCGACTTTTAAGAAGCAGGTATAACATAACGACTACATTTCTTGGACAGCCAATGAGCAGATGACATGTTGTCTAGCCATTAGACACAAGACAAGGTTCTTTGTCTCGATTTTTAGCTCCTCAGTGCTAATTGAAAATTCACGATTGTGGAATGGTAGTAGCGACCACAACTTTCACCTAACAAGCATTTAATGCAAAATCTACCTAGCACAACTTAGAGATTTGTTAATAGTTTTAGAGTAATGTGTCTTTGGTGGATGTGTCCTATAAATACTCCACCAAATAAATGTAAATGCAAGAGAATTCATTAATTTTGTAACCAAACTCTTGCAAATTTGCTACTCATTCTTTCATTCTCATTTTTATGTTATTAATTGTTAGGTGTGAGCAATAAACACCATTGTAAGAGGTTGAGAGTTAGTCTAGATTTTAAACTCTTATAAGAGATTGAAGTGTGAGCCTATATAAAACACTTGAGAGAGGTTGTTATGTGAGCCTAGAAAATACAAGTTGTAAGGTTGTTGTGTGAGCTATAACACAAGCTGTGGAAGTTTGGTGTGAGCATGGAAACACCAGTTTAGTGAAGTGAAATACCCAATTGTGAAGAATTGGTAAGTAGACGTAGGGTTTGTTAATACCCAAACCACCATAAACCTTTGTGTCATTTCTTCTCATCTTCTTCTTTACCTTCAAAACGCTTGAACTCACCTTCTTAATTTTAAAAACAACCACCAATTCAACCCCTCTTCTTTGTGCACTAGGACAACATGATGCTTCTAGGCTCTAATGAATTTATCCATGCCTTAGCTTTATCCTTAAGAGTGGATGTGAAAAGGCACAGTCTTATTGCATCTATAAACATTCCATTTTGCTTGAAGGTGTCACAAATCTCTTAAAAAATTGTTATTTAAGCATTAGGATCTTCATGAGATAAGCCATGGAATTAAAGAGTAGTGGTAAGCATTTGAATGAATGTTAGCTTGATTTCAAAAGTGTTTACATCCATGCTTGGTAGAGTAATAGTTTATTACAATCCTCCAAGAGATGGTGTGGGAATCCTTTAAAGGACAGTTCTCCTGATTTGCCATCATTTGATTTTGTTGATGTTCTTGCTTTATTTGATTTATAGTGTGTTCAGTTTCTAGATCAGGAGGAAGCAAGACTTTTTTGTTTTCTAGTTTGGAGTTCTAGTCATGCACCAGAAATAAAGAAACAAGAAATAAGGTTAAAAATGAAAAATAAAATTCTATATTAATATATAAATAATAACTTCGTATTAAAGTTATCAATCCTCGACAAGGACACCAAAAACATGATGACTGATGTGTGCTAAGTACAAAACCCTCAAATTGCAATTACACAGGTTGTAAGTAACAAAGTGTAATTGTGAGTAAAAATATCATTCCCATGAGGATTGAGGTTACGTAGTAAATATCTTGTATCTTATATTATCTAGAGAACCAAAGTAAATGAAAATTGAAATTGTAAATAAGAAAATAAGATCAAACAATTTTAATAATTGAAAACCATTAATAGAGGAAGAATGGCTAGGGTTTCAACTTCTTTTGGCGACTTCTAAATGTTCCTAATCTTCATATGATTAGTTCATACATCAATTGCTACTATCGAGTTATTAAGGTGATTAATCAATCTCTCTCAAGTATCAATCAACATACAAAAGTATGTTAAGCTAGCAGTCTCTCAAAATAAGATTTTTGAGATAGTAATGCTTTATTATGGTTTTCAACTCATAACAAAACCAATGGATTGTTGAAGGGTCTGCCCATTAAAAAACATCTCTTGATTGTCAATTCATGAAACTAAACATGATCAATGGCCAGTCAATCAATAATAATAAGCATTCAATAATCACTAACATAAAGAATTAATGAAACCAAAAGACTTAAATTAAGAAAATCCAATATAGGTCACACAAGATCCATCTACAACACTAGCCTCAAGAATTTTAGTTCATGATAAAAAGGAAAAGAGAGAAGATACCAATCAATTTAATCCCAAGAACAACCAATGACTTCTTTTTGAGCTTTCTTGATTGCTTACACCTTTTCTCTCTAAACTTCTTGAACGAACCCTTAAGAACTTTATTGTTTTGTTTTAATCATTGGTTAAGTGTTTCATGCCTTAATTCTATATTATTTTCCTCTTTAAATATTGCTTTAGTCATGCCTTTCTAAGAAGGAAGCTTTGGTGCCTCAAAAGGAAAAGATTTCTTGAAAATTTCCTCTTGTGTTTTAGGGAAGTACAGAACCTCGTGCTATCAAAGCACAATAGTGCATTATTATGATAACACTTCCTACTTATTAACTCTCTAGGATGCATGACCATGCATTTTTATTCTCCTTTGGTTCATTAATATTGCTGAGGTACACGACCATGTGCTTAAACCACACGACCGTGCACTCCTTTTTCACTTACACTTTTTTGTCTTCACTTTAAGCCTATAAAACACTAATTAACATGCATTAGGTCTATTTATATGAGAAATTAAGTGATAATACATGGTTTTAAAAGAGAATTAAACTATGAAATATGTGAATTATGATGCTAGATAAGAGAAAAGTAAAAAGAAAACTAAAAGGATAATAAAAAATGAAGAAAAATAAGAGAGAAATTAGAGTACAAGATAAAAAAAATGGTAAAGAGGTAAAAAAGAGATTGAGATAATTGAATAAGATCGGGATAAAGGCAAACCTCAATTGAAAAAAGAAACATTAGAATAAGGAGATTAAGAGAATAAATAAAGAACATGATGGACTAACTCAGTAGCAAACCATTAAGAAAGCGAAGCCCTTAAAACACCATCAAACATGATGTTCTCCTTATATCCTTTTAGTATACTTGAAAATATGTGATAAGCTTATTCATTTTGATTTATCATTATTGCATTATTTTTTAAACTTGGGCAAGATAAGAACAACGAGATAAAAGAACATTTGAAGGCAAAGTTATAGAAGAATGAAGTATGAGATGAAACCATAAAGAAATTAAAATCAACAATAAGATGGATGAGTTGGCTCATATTTAGTGATATAGAATAGATGGGTGACTCACGTTTAAAGGAATAAGATAAAAGTGTTGGCTCACATTGGATGATATAGGATAAATAGGTGGCCTACATTTAAATGAACAAGATGGATGAGTATACTCATATTCAAAGAAACAAGATGGATAAGTTTACTCATATTTAATGATATAGGATGGATAGGTGTCTCACATTCAAAGAAATAAGACCAATGAGTTAGCTCACATTTGATGATATATAGTGGATAAGTGTCTCATGTTCAAAGGAACAAAATGAATAGGTTGGCTCATATTCAATGAAATATGATGGATGGGTGGCTCATGTACAAGGAATATGATATATAAGTTGGCTTATATTCAATGGTACATGATAGTTAGGTGTCTCATGTTCAATCGAATAAGACTTTTAGGTTGGTTCATGTTTAATGGTATATGATGCATGGGTGTTCATGTTTAAAGAAATAGGATAGATGAGTTAGGTCACATTTAATGATATGAGATAAATGGGTGGCTCATGTTCAAAGGAACAAAATATATGAGTGGGCTCATGTTCAATGACAGAGGAAGGATAGATGTCTCATAATTAAAGGAATATGATGGATGTGTTAGCTCATGTTCCATGATATAGGATGGATAGGTGTCTTATGTTCAAAGGAATAAGATAAATGAGTCAGCTCACATTCAATGATACATGATGAATGGTTGGCTCATGTTTAAAGGAATAGGATGTATGAGTTGGCTTGCATTTGATGATATAGGATAAATGAGTGGGATTACATTTGAGAGCACTAAATGAATAACAGGTGCCCCATATTTAAGAAGCATTAACATAACCTAAAAGTAGCTAAGCAAAGTCATATTTTTTTTTGGTATTTATATTTATATTGAATGCTTTGATAGGCCTTATGCAATAATCATTTCATCAATATATCATTTTTTAAGTCTCATAAAGTAGGGGTGAATTAGAAGTATTCGATTTTAGGACTGCTAAGATGCAATACTAATAATAAGAACCATGCTAAGTCCATCTTGAGAGGATGGAGATAACAAGGCCTAAAAAGGGATAAAACATGTAAAAACCTTAAGCACTCTACAAAAACGTAAGTTAAAGTCATTCCTTTTTGGTCTTTTAATGGATGGTTATATAGCCAACTTATAAGGTTATATAACCATCTTATGAAAGTTTAAAAAAGGGAACTGTTTTTAATAGCCTTTCTATTTGGCTATACATATAATGTAAAGCCCTAATTCTAGAATTCCATTGATCTCATCCATTTAAGTGGTGGAAAGGAGGATTAGATGAAGCTTATATCCACCGTACATATACACCTTTTCTACTTCTCTATAAATACCCTTGTCAAAAAAGATAGGGAGGAAGCCATTCTTTCTTAAAGGCTACCCTACTAAAATTAACACTCAAAAGACCTTAAACATAGAAGACACCTCACATCTACCAAATAACCCAAGTACACCATAAAATGATTAAAAAACATGCAAAACCCCTTTTTTTTGAATTGAAATTTTCGCTCTCTTGTGAAAGAACCCATATCTCTAAGGGCAATAGCCAACTCTCATGCCATTCTAATGTCTTTCCTTATTCTTTAATTCTTTTCCTTTTATTTTTTATTTTTGTTTAATTTCTTGAACTATCAATAGACAAAGAGGTTTATATGGACTTTAGTAATTTATATAGATATCTTTATGATATGTATAGACCACTAGTTAGTTTATATAAACAACATCACTACTCATAGCAATACTTTTTAGCTTTTTGTCATCTTGCCTTATGTTTATTTTCTAGCCATTTAAGCTTGTGAAAAAATGATTAGGAAAGGCTACAAAGGCGTATGACCTATAATCCTTATTGTTTTCAATTATGTTGATAATTTATCTCATTGTATATTACATTCATCCTTTCTTTTTAAGTTGTATTCTTTTGATCTTATGTATCAAAGCCCTTTAAGAGCTACTAGCAAACCTAGAGGTCTATACAAACTTCAAGTCGTCTATATAGACATCTTAGTAGTTTGTACAAACTATTAATTGATTTGTACATATCACTTTGCTACTCACAACACCTAAAATGTATCTTTAGTTTTAGGTTTGATTTATTTTATATTTTTTTCTTATGCTTTTAAACTATAAGGGGAATGATTAAGGAAACCCCAATGGCTAGTGACCCCTAATCCATTTATTTTCATTTATTTTCTCATAAAAGGACTTTCTTCACTCCTCTTTTCATCGCATGTTTATCCATACACTTATTCCTTATCTCCACCATGCTTCACGTATACAAACTATGATTTTCATTATCATTGCACACACCATATATATCAATTGTTTATTCATAAATACGATTATTATTAAGGCCTATAGCTTGGATAGAAAATAGATAAGGTAATCTTTAAATTTGCATGTTCTATTACATGTGCTCTATGCAAACTTTAAAATTAGATATATATATATCATTTTTTAGTTTTTTCTCTTTGACTGAGATTATATACTTTTCTAAATTCATGATTCTTTAGACTGACCCTCTTAGGTTTCCTCTTATAGGTTGTTTATTCTATGCATATATCTATATAACACATTCCCATTGTTACATTATTAATCCCATCATTTAGATATGTATCCCCTATCCCAACCTCATATATATTATTTATTTATTTTCTTGCACCATGCATGATTTTACTTAGATAGATGTGCTTAGCCAGATAAATGTGAAATTGATTGATAAAGCCAAAGCATAAAAGTAAACCAAAGATTTACCCAAAAGTTAAATCCTAAATTTGACTAACTCAAAGATGCCTCACATCTTCCTTAGATCATAACCAATTATTGAACTTGAATCTCTGATAGGGTGAAGATGGATTAGGCCTTCTAGAAGAGCTACTGGTACTAGAACACTTCTTATCGACCAAAGTATTATAGGAACTCCATTCTAGTTTTGAGGTATTGCAAAAGTGTTATCCCTCTAGAGTCCCTTAATGACTTCTTCACATATGCCTTAGGTACTACAAATTAAGAAGCCCATCCTTAAGATCTCCGAATGATCCTACACATGCCATTATTTGGGGTTGCACTAATATGTGATCCTATATTTTCTCAATCCCCTATTGGCTGATAAAAGATTAGGAGTCCAAGCAAGATTTCATTCATTTAAGTAAAAAATTGAAGAGCTCACATTAAGAAAACCTTGAATAGTCATCAACAATGGAAAAAGCGTAATGTATGCCTCATAAACTAGTTAGTTTAGTAGGGAAAAAATGATCTAGCTATAATAATATGAGAGGTCTTGTAGCTGTTATCTTGTTCTTAGCCTTAAACGATGATTTAACTTATTTATCTCTTTAATAAGCATAAAAATTCTATTTTTAATGAAACTTATATTGGGAAATCCTTTCACTAGATGGTTTTTTCTTAATTTATTGATCAACTCCATGCTAGTGTGTCCATGCTTTCTATGCCAAAAAATATCTAGTTATAATAATCTAAGAGGTCTTGAAGCTGTTATCTTGTTCTTAGTCTTAAACGATGATTCAACTTATTTATCTCTTTGATAAGCATAAAAATTTTATCTTTAATGAAACTGATCTTAGGAAATCCATTCACTAGATGCTTTTTTCTTAATTTGTTGATCAACTCCATGCTAGCGTGTCCACACTTTCTATGCCAAGTTTAACCTTTATCAACTATGATCACTAAACACTTGATATCTTTGTTAGTCATTAAATTTAAATTAATAATATAAATTATTTGAACTTTTCTACTTTTGAAAAGGAATTTATCGCCACCTATCCTTGACATATAATGTATATGAGGTTTAAACATAACTTTTATATCTTTATCATACAATTGATTTACATCCAGTGGATTATGTTTGAGACCTTCAATTTGACAAGGATTGCAGAGTAAACATCCTTATCAATTTTACCTACTCCCACAATCTTTGCCTTTCCATTATTACTAAAGAAGACATTTCTGAGTCTTTCAATTTTATCAAACTTGGAGAAGAAATTGGTGTCACCTGTCATGTACTTTGAGCAACCACTATCTAGGTACCATTCATTTTTCTCCACTTTAGAATGTAAGCATACCTACAATGCAAAATCATTTAGTTTTTGATACCTGAATTCTCATTGGTCCTTGTAAATTAGACTTTGCCATTTGTTCATTATGCCTCTTAAAATGGCAATGAAATGCAATATGGCTATATACATCATAATAATAACAATCCCTATCAAAGTAAACATGTTGTGCCATTTTAGATTCTGTGTGCATATATTATTTCTTAATGACATGCCTTTTTTAAAAGGTTATGTCTAGGTACAAATGTCTTTGGCATGTATGCATGACATCCATAACCTTTTAATCAATTGATATAACCATTTTGAAAAGAATTTCTTTGAGGCATAGACATATAATCTTGATTATGTTTAGTCATACGATGGTTATGCTTTAGTGCATGCTTTTTACATAGATTACTTTATATATATATATATATATATATATATATTTATTTATTTATTTATTTATATATATATATATTGCATTCATCTTTTGTTCAACACTTAGATTGCCCAGTTTTAAGACTATGTGCTCTTACATGCTTAGTATTGAACCTTTGATTCTCAATTCTTATTTTTGATGATTACAAACATAGGTTAAGTACTCATCTTGGTTTCAAGTGTTTGTTTATGTATTTAGACCCTTCTAATTGCAAAAGTAATAAAGGAAAGCACAAAGGTCAATAGTAATAAGTAAAGGCAAGTCTATAAGTCTCATTTCTTATGTTGTCTCAATGGAGCAACCTTATATATGTTTGAACAGACCTATTAACTGTAAATAAAAATAAGAAATTTCATGCAAAAAGCTTTTGGATAGCTTGTACAACTTAGTGAAGTAATGTTAATGATATATAATGGCTTATAAAGCCATGAAATAAACTAATTACACGATTCCATTCAATAAGAAGTAAATTAAAGATTTTCAAATAAGAAGATAAAAAGGACTAGAGTATAAAAAATGTTATTATTGCATGACTCCAATCAATATGTCTTAAATTTAACATCTTGCACATTAAAATGGAATGACCTTGAGACTCTTAGAATAGCTAAAGTGTGTTGTCCTACTTTTCATAAAAAAAATGGAGCTTTTTAATACATAATGTTTGAATAACTTATAGTCATATAGAATGACCACTTAGAACAGCCCTATCTATGAAGCCAGAATTTGAAAAGTCCATAAATAGGAAGTCCATATTTGGATTAGGATAGTTTTAAATGGAATAGACGTGTAATAAATGGAAATTAAATTTTAACCAAGTTTAACTAATGGAATGGCCCTTTGTAAGAAAAAAAACAACCCTATTCAATCTTGAATATAGTTTGAGCATCACATTTTTGCCTTAGAACAAGTCCATTCATAAGAGTAAACAAGCCATTCATAGTTAAATACTTAGTTTTTTTATAGCCTTAAATTTGGTAAAGTTGCGAGTACTGGGTATTTTTCCACCTTATACTATATTAAGGGTAGCTCTTCACTTATGAAGAAGGGAGAATAAGAGATTGCAAAAGTTCTTATATTCAAAAGTGATTGTAATCTTCTTTATGTTCTTCTACTTTATTTCTTAATCACATTGTTATGTACTTTGATCTTGTATTAGGTAGCTTGAGAACAACTTAGTGAGTGATTCTCCTTTATGCAATAATGTGAGGATTACCTCTATGTTGGGTAATAAAACCTTTAAAGAGTTTTTATGAAAGGCTTAAGATAATGGCTATAGATCTATATTATGAAATGCTTTAAGATAATATCTGGCAAATCTATCTTGGGTAGCTTTTTTAAGTAACATCTGAAAGTTTACTTATAAAGTTTTGAGTAACACCTCTAAGTTACTTGAGGTAGTGAATCCTCTAATAATGGCTAGAGGAGAAGATGTAGGCCAAGGTTATGTTAAATCTATATAAACTTTGTGTCCCTTATATGATTATTTTGTTTTCTTGAAGTTCAACAATTTTTAAAGATTTTGCCATTATCCTATTCACCTTCTCCTCTCCAAGGCTTCTTAAGATAATAATTAGCTCTCATAAAAGTAGTTTAAGAAGTAGAAAGAGTAAAAGAAGATGATGCATTACGTCCTAAAACCAAACCTAATGCATGGACTTCTTTGGACTTCAAGGATGGAGCCAAGTTACTCTTTTCCTCTAAAGAATTTGGAAAGATTCTCCGTGAATCTTTTATTTTCATCCTTTAAGGACTCAACATTTTTTATAAAGGAATCAAGATTTTTTAATTAAAATTTTAAGGATTTGTTTTCTTTTTGAAGAGATGAGGATGAAGACTTTAAAGAATCATAGCTCTTAATGAGCTTTATAATAAAGTCATAAAAATTCTCCTTAGAGTAAGATTCAGAGGGATTTACATCTTGTTTATAATCACTCTCAGTCTCACTTTAACTGCTCATGCTTTACTCTTCTTCCTTAGTTGCTATGTAGTAAGGATACTCTTGTGAACAGGTTAAGTATTCTATACTTTCTTCTATTCTAAAGAGTCTTTTTAATTGGTCTAGGATCATGTTTAGATCTTTCTCCTCTTAAGACAATTTTTTGGAATAGATCTACTCTAAGATATGCCATCCTTATTTAGCTCAACAGAACTTATAAACTATACTAAAACTAAAGTCAACATTATTAAATGAGTCTATTTAGATTTACAGTCTCTTCATTTTTACAGTGTAGCTCTCTATTTCTCTAATGCTTTATTCTCTTTTTGCTTAAGGAATCTTCATACCATTTATGCTTTAAGTTGGAACCTTTACCTAATCTTCAATGACATCCAATAGTTCTTCCCCTTCATTACTTATATAAATTTATGTTCTTTATCTCAAAGAGGATATAGTAAGGATACCAATAGAGAATGGAGGTATAAAGATTGATTTACCAACACTAAATCTTATATCTACCATATGTCTTTGCCCTATATATTTAAGCTTAATCAAGAGAGACCTATTCTAATACCATCCTAATAAGCCCTAGAATGGGGTTGAATAAAACAATAACAAATACTAAAAAATTAACATACTTTGGAATTACAAGGCAATAACACAAGGGAGATATAAGATTTAGAGCGGTTTGACACTACTTTAGGCTACATCCTTTCCTCTAGTAACTACTATAGAGTCTACTAATGTAAGTAATATGTGTTACATAAAGTTTCATAAGTAAACTCTAAAATGTTGCCTAAAGCTACCTTAGATAGATTTACTAGGTATTATTTTTAATTTTTCCCAAGATAGATTTGCAAATACAATCTTAAGCCTTTAACAATATCATATAAAAGGTTTTCTACATAACTTAGTGATGATCCTTATATAAGAATACACATATTAAATCACTTGACTAAGTTGCTCTCAAGTTGCCTAATATAAGATCAATTCATAAATGATCGCTTTAGGGCTAGTAAATAAATAAAGAACAATAAGAAGAAGTAAGCAATCACTCATTCTTTTAACTCTTTTAAAATGTTTCTTCTAACCTCTTCACTTCAAAGAAGTTGCCCTTATATAGTGATTGTCATAAAAATAAGCTAGTACTCACAACGTTACCAATTTTAAGGTTGTCAATAGCCATTTGACTATTAATAGCCTATTCACATTATATGAATAGGCCAGTTCTAAGGCAAAATTAGGCTGTTTAACTAGCTTTCAAGTTAAATAAGTTTGTTCACTTCTTACACAAGGCCACTCCATCAAGTTGACTAGCTTGATTTAAAATATCAATGACTACATAAAGCTATTCCAATTTTGAACTAACTTATTCCAAGGATAGACTATCTATTCTTTGACTTTTTCAAAATCTTACTTCTTGACTAAGGTTGTTCCCTATGGTGGTTCTAATGGTTCTAGTCTATTGAAACAATCTATGTTTGACAAGCCTAGTTTTCTTTAGCTTAAACAATGGTGAACTTAGGTTGTTCTAAAGCTTTAAAGTTGTTTCAACTTTTTGTTCTAGTATGTTTCAAGTGGATGATTCCTTTTCTTCTAGTATGTTCCAACTCGTTATGTGAAAAAATTGAGTTTTGTTCATTATGAATGAGGCTATGAATCTAGTTCATTTCCAAGGGTTTAAGTTGTTCCAATTTTTAGTGATGTTCTCTAAACCAATCACTTAGATACAAAGGGCAATTTCAATTGACTATTCAATACCAATTAGTCTATTCAAATCTTTCAAACAAAAATCTTGATACCTATTCATGGTGAACAAGCATGTTTTATTTATGCACAAGACTTCCACTTCATTGATGTGACTTTAACTAAGCAACATAAGCTATTCAATAAAGTTTTGCATAGGATATTAGATTGTTCACATTTTCTATCTGAATATTTGAATATTTTTTTTTTACATTCAATGGTCCTATTCTAATGTTGCGCAAGGCCATACACTTTGATAAGATAACTTTATGGCATGAAATAGGTTGTTCTTCTTGTTTTGCTTTCCTTTATTGCTTTAGCTTCTTGTGCAAACTTTAAAATTGGTCCTTTGGAACCTTATAAGGAAACACTGAGGGGCATGTAATCATATAAAAATACTTACAACTAGGTTAGTACATCTTACTTTTGCTAATATCAAAATAAGAATCAAAAGCCAAAGGTTCAACGAAATGGTATCAAGTCTTAATTGGTATCAACATTATAATATATCTAAACCCCTTATTCTTAATTGGCATATATTACATATAATAAGGAGTTTTTATGCTTATTCTTTCAACATGTGATCTCATTTTCTTTTGTTTTGGCATATATAACTTGTTTGAAATATTTGAAATTTGATTTTAAACTATTTTCTAAAATAATTGAAATTTTTCTTTCCAAAATAATTTATTTTCCTTAATAATTGATATCTCAATATTAACTGAAAATTTCATTTTATTGTATGCCCAAGGTGTACTTAATTCATTAATAATTGGTGTAGTGCCTAATCTTGAATTTAAGGAAGATGCCTTTATTATTTTCAAAAGGGTCCCTTAATTTTTTCAAAATAGGGGGAGAGTGTTTTCAAAAGGGGGGATATGTTAATAAAATTATTTTTAAAGGGGACATTTTATTTGATTTTTCATGAATATCTTTTGAAATGATTCCATCAAAGAGGAAGAATTTTTATGATTATTTTATGTAAGTGCCATAGTTTTGTCATCAATCAAAATGAATAGAATGTTGACATCAAGATTGACAAGGCATTATCTTAATCTTCATATTTGATTGATAATAAAAAAAAAATTTAAAGTTCTAACTTCAATCCAATTATTTTTGCATTTTATAGTTTTTTTTATTTAGTTGAAAGTGACTATAAGATTTAAATCATCTTAAGAAAGAAGAGCTACGAAAGATTTTAGTGAAAAGAGGTATGAAGATTGAACTTTGAACCCTTGTGTAAAGATATTCTAAAATATGTAGACTACTAATTATTGAAAGTTAAAGAAGTTTAGTTTTCAAATAATCAAATAAAGTATATTCAAGGCATATAGAAAAGGTTATGAGCATTTTAGTAGTATTTATTGTTGTCCCAAGGAGCCCTAAAGGGAAGAGATGAATAGGCAATCGCACATTTTTGCAAAATGAGAATGTGCTAGTAAAAGATTATTAATCACATAAAGACACAAGTTTTATAAAGATTTAACATAATCTTGGCCTATGTCCTCTCCTCTAGATCATGCTAGAGAGTTTCCACTAGTAAATAACTTACAGGTATTGCTCAAGCCATCACAAGTAAACTTATGGGTGTTAGCCTAACATAAGATAGATTTTGCAAACACTATCTTAAACCTATCCTAAGATAGATTTGTAGGCATTGTTTTAAACTTTTCATAAGTTCTCTTTTAGGTGTTTACTACCCAACCTAGAGAAGATCATTACATACAAAGATACAAATATTGCTCAATTGATAATCACTCATTACAAGTTTAATACACAAGATGTGTGCTTAAGAAAGAATGTAGAAGAAAGATGGAGTATATGAACACTTATAGTTTTTTAGAGCTTTTGCAATTATATGTCTCTTCATTTCCTCTTACTAAAGAAGAAGTCATTTTTTATAGTTTAAGTTATAAAAACTAGTCAATACTAAAAAAAAAAAAAACATTTTTCAAGATGATCATAATAACTAGTCATTTAATTGTGAATGAGTCATTCTCTTTTGTTGAACGGGCCTATTTGTAGGCAACTCTATGAGCTATCAAATTAGTTCTTGGTTGGATGGGGTTGTTCCATTTGACATAGGTCATTCCATCAATTAACTTTTGCTAAATTTGAAATTCTCCAGCTTGTACAAAGCTATTCCTTAAATTTGATTTGTATTGAAAGAAAGTTCATATTGAATGGGTTGTTCCACCTTTATATGTTAAAAGGTTCAAATTTACTCATGATGAATAATGATATGCAATTAGGTCATTCATGAGACTCCAGATCATTTCGTCTTTCTATCTAAAAATCTTTAATTTTCTTTTTGATGAATGAGGTTGTTCACTTATGACATTTCATGACTTTTAGTCATTATATCATTTCATTTGAAAATCTTTAATTTTATTTATAATAAATGGGGCTATTTACTTAGGCCATTTAGAGCCCTTATAGGTTGTTCCACATGGATTTGAAGAGTTACATTTTTAATGAAGATGCATAGATCTATTCATCTAGGCCATTGTAAGCACTATTTATTTTCAAGGTTACCCTCAAACAAATGGAATCTTGCTTATAACTCTATCCTTTTATTGATCAATGGAAGATTGAGAGGATAAGAGTCATACATTAGTATTAACCCCAAATTATGGTTCATGTTTAAAAAAATGATAGTTCCTTTAGGCCTCACGTAAGATTGAAACCATTTTTTTCTAATTTTCGATGGTCAATAAGATCTAAGGCAAGACAATACATTGATATCATCCTTAATATATTGTAGAGTCATAACCTGTAAGAATCTAGGCAAAGATGAAATTTGAACCTATCTAAGTCATTTAGAAGGCCTAATTTGTTTTCACACCATCAGAGAACTAGTTCAAAATTTAGGTACGGCTTGAGAAAGAAGTTAGGCAGCTCCAAACCGGCCAGATATAGGGATCCGACCTTTGAACATCTTTAGGTCATTTTTTACTATTTTATCCTTATTATTAATTAATCCAGTTAATGCTTCTAAACATGTTTCTAGTGCATCCAATTAAGTACATCATCATCAAAGTATCATAATCACATTAAAGAGGATGAAGGCATGCAATATCAAATACGGAGGTCATGTATATCAATCAATCGTAATCATGCATAATGACACTTATCATATCCCTTCCACCACAAAGATGACACAAGTTAGTTGCCACTAAAAAGATCAGATAATAAAATAAATAAGGTTAAATGGAGTTCAAGTAAAGGATCTCACCAAATCTCCAAGTCAGGGAAATCTAATCAAGGTCTAAGTCCAAAGTCAATTGTCGGCCCTAGGCACCAAGAATGGGGGAAGGGGGGGTTTAATTAGTGTATAAAAATTAAACAAGAAGATAGGGAAGAGAATGAATAGAAAGTAGACACAAGATTTATAGTGGTTTGGGTATAATTGACCCTACGACCACTCCTCAATTCTCAACAATTAAGTGTTCCACTATCTACGAATGGTGTCTTCAAGCTCACACTAAACTTTTACACTTGTGTTTGAAGGCTCACACAACAACCTTGGCACTTGTGTTTTTGAGGCTCACACAAAAACCTTCACACTTATGTTTTTACAAGCTCACATAATAACCTCTCTTAATGTTTTTACAGGCTCACACTACAACCTTTCCAAATGGTGTTTATGCTCGCACCAAACAATCTCTAAAAAAATAGAAAAGATTTAGTAGCTAAATTGCAAGAGTTTGGTTATAAAGTTATCAATTTTCTTGCATTTACATATGTTTGGTGGGGTATTTATAGCCTCTACCCACCAAAGAGACATTGTAATAAAACTGGCATAAAATCTTCAAGGTATGTTAGACAGATTTTGCATTGATTGCTTGTCAGGCTGAAGTCGCAGTTGCTATTGCTTATTCGCAGTCGTAAATTTCAAATTTTCATATGGAAGCTAAAACTTGTGACAGAAAACCCCATTTGTGTCTAACGGCTGGTCCACGTGTCTTCTTGCCATTGGTTTACTAGAAAAATATAGTCGATGTGTTTCTTTTGCTAACAAAAGTAGTGGTCACAAATTTCTTTATGCAAGTTGTGACTAAGGACCCAAATTTATCTGTCGAAAATTGCATATTCCACTTCATATATCGCGGTTGCTACCAACAAGTTGCCTTCATGATTTTTATCTTCCAACAGTCACTTGGGACATTTGTCAAGCTTTGGTTGTGGACTTGTTTCCCTTTTAAGGCTTTTTGAAAATTGTGGTCCCGACTATGACGCTACGTAGACCGCGAATCAGTTTATCACTTTTGGACTCCTTCTTTTGGGTGAGTCACAATCAAGAATGGCTCTGCGATTTCGCCTGTCTGATTTCTAACAAGTCTTCATATGGATCGTGGTCGCGAATCTGAGATTACGATCGCAATCTAGAAGTCAACTTGGAGTTTAAGAGTTTCATCCAACTTCACTTGAAGATCTTACTAATTTTTGCAAAACAATACTTAAATAAGCCATTAATAATGATCAATCCCCTTTGTCAAGATCAAAAGAGTTCCTAGACTTAGGAATAACCCTCCTAGTCCAACAATCTCCCCATTTTTGATTTTGACAACTTAAATTGATCTAAAGTTAAAAGATATATGTAGAAATATGAAGTTAAATATACTAATGAGTCAATGAACACTTAAAATAAAATTCTAAGTATGACATTCAATTAATTTAAGAGAAATGCCTTAAAAAAAATTCCTAAGTGCGATAGTATAAAGCTCCCCCTCAACTCATGCTATGGTTGAAAGTTATTATTACTTACTCCCCCTTAGACTTAAAACTTATATAATCCTTAGTGTCTATCTCTTCCCCTTTGGCAAGATAAAAAAAAAAGGCGTTAGAGGAGAATGTGAACAAGCATAAGTATGGATTATGAGCAATCATAAGAAAGTAAACCATAAAGAAAAATGTATCAATCACATAAATCAAGTATTACAAGAAAAATACACTTTGTTTATTGACAATTGTAGGATCACACATAGTTGAAAACAAATAAAAACAAACTAAACAAAAAACTAGAAAATAAGAAAAATAGATTTCTAAGCTAGAAACTGAGAGAATCATCATCTCCAGAAGTGTCTGTTGTTTGCTCTTGTGTGGCTCCCTCAGCTTCATCCCCATCCTCAATATCTTTATTGCCATCCTCATCTTGAGTATCATCAAACTCAGTGAAGTCCAAAAGTGGCAAGGAGGAACTCCTAGTTTCTCTTGAAGATCCAAAATATCACTATGAAGGTGTGAAAAGAAGAGTAACCTTCTCTTTATCATCCTCATCAGTTTGTCCAATTTGTTGTTGATGGTGGTAAGAGACAACTTAGACTTTGGTTTGGGAGGAGGAGGAGGAATAACACTTGTGCCTTCTTCTTATGGAGCCTCTTCATCTTAGAGGCTTGTGAACTCTCTATTTGCTTTGCACCGAAAGCACCCAAGGTATAAACGTAAGTATCCAGGTGTATGGCTTTAGCGTTGATTAAGTAGATAAGGTCTAAAAATTTTTCGAATGGAAGGAACTCCTTGGTGAGGAATTTTTCTTTTTCCTCATCAAGTGCTCTAACATATCTGCAAATGGCAGTAATGTGGGAGGGCAAAAGAAATTGGTTTTTTGGCTTTGTACTCATGTGAATCAATTGATTCACAAGGTATCGACCGGTTTGGATTGATTTATTTTTGACAAGGTAGAATACAAATGTCAAGTCTTTTTAGGATACCTTCTTATTGCCATCACTTTTTGCATTGATTGAGAAAGTGATGTTGCGATGAGGGATCCAAAGGGGTAAAGACTTTATGTGTTTGGCTAGTAAGGAGCGAGGGTCGTGTTTGGTTTTGATAGAAATCTCTAACCAAAACTCAAAGTAGATGATGTCAAGTGCGAAGATGATGAAAGGAATGTGTTCTCCGACTTGCAAGTTAAAAATGGATGAAATTGGTCAAAGGTTATATAAAAAGGGTCGCTAAATGCCTAAACTATTAACTTATATTGATCTATAGGAGATTCAACTTTTCTGCTTAATTAGACAGTGCATACGAATTCTTACACCACCTCCTCATAGTCGGGTTCATCTCGAAAGATGAACTCATTCCATCCAAGATTCGATAGGATTGCTCGCACTTCATTATTGATGTCAAGTGTCTCCAAGAGAAAGGATGAAGGAATTTTGTTAGGTAAAATTATTTTGGAAGTGTTGGCCTTGTGCCTTTCCTTTTCCTCTTTGATTACACCTATCATTTGTTAAACGACAGGGGGGCTAGAAGATTGAGCCATTGTTTTGCCCTTATCTGCACTAGAAATTTTCTTGAGGGCTATTGCA
Source organism: Omphalea diandra (assembly GCA_949677035.1). NCBI lineage: Eukaryota > Viridiplantae > Streptophyta > Magnoliopsida > Malpighiales > Euphorbiaceae > Omphalea > Omphalea diandra. The sequence goes on along the minus strand of CATIWR010041452.1, from coordinate 13,715 downwards.
ATCAAGAGAGAAAGTTGGAAGAAGATTGATGCTTGAAGGGTTTTAGTGTTTGAGAATAGAGATGAAGTGATAAAAAATACTATTTGAGGGGTTTATATAGCCTTTGAAGAGTTATATCAATGGCTAGAAATGGCTAGAAGAAGAGTTATAAAGGGTTGGCCATTAAATCTCATAAATGGCAGGTGGTTACCCAAATTCGCATCCGTGATTTTTCAAGTCGCAACCGCGAATTCTGGAAAATGTGAGTACAGACAAATTTTCCTTAGGAATACACACCTTAACGGTCAAAATTTTGAAAATTTGACAAAATTTGTGGTGGAGAGGAAATTTCGAGACCGTGAATTGATGTCTGATAACCGAGTGAAATTGACTTGTAATTCACGATCGTGAAGAAGGAATTGCGATAGTGAATTATGAGTCATCAATGAAAGATAGTTGTATTTTAAAAACATTGTGATCCACTTAACTCTATCACCTACAAATATCACAAATCAACAATTACCAATACACATAGCAATATTTCACATAAGATCAAAAAATTTTCACTTTAGGGAGCTTCCATCAAGCATTACCAATTCTCTATTAATGAAGTTCATCCTTTCTTCATTTAGAGATTTAGTGAAAATATCTGCTAGTTGATGATTTGTGTTAATAAATTCCAACACAACATCACCTTTTTGCACATGATCTCTAAGATAATGATGTCTAATATCTATGTGCTTACTTCTAGAATGTTGGATGGGATTCTTAGAGAGATTAATAGCACTTGTGTTATCACATTTAATGGGAATGTGATCAACTACTTTGCCAAAATCCTTCAATTGTTATTTCATATAAAGAACTTGGGTGCTATAACAACTCGCCGCCACATACTCGGCTTCTGCGGTGGATAAGACAACTAATACTTGCTTTTTACGAAACCAAGAAACTAAGCATTCACCTGTAAATTGGTAAGTCCCGAAAGTGCTTTTTCTATCTAATAAACTGCCTATGTAATCCACATTTGAATACCTTACAAGGCTAAAAGATGAATCCATAGGATACCATAACCCTAAGTGATTTGTGCCATGCAAGTATTTAAAAATCCTTTTAACAACATTCAAATGTGACTCTCTAGGAGATGATTGGAACCTAGCCTACATACAAACACTAAACATGATATATGGCCTATAAGCAGTAAGATAAAGTAGAGATCCAATCATACCTCGATATCTCTTTTCATCTACCACCTTACCCGATTTATCCTTGTCTAGCTTGATGGTACTACTCAATGGAGTTTTAGCTACCTTGCAACCATCCATGCCAAATTTCTTTAGTATCTCCTTTGTGTACTTGGCTTGGTTGATGAAGATTCCTTTTTGGATTGCTTGATTTATAGACCGATAAAGAACTTGAGCTCTCCCATCATGCTCATTTCAAACTACCTAGTCATACACTTAGCAAAATCATCACAAAGAGATTCATTATTAGCACCAAAGATAATATCATCAACATAAATTTGAACAATTAACGTATCATGTTTGTGCTTTTTAACAAATAGTGTAGTGTCCACCTTTCCCCTTTCAAAATCATTTTGCAAGAGAAATCAACTAAGCCTTTCATAAAAAGCTCTTGGAGCTTGCTTCAAACCATACAAGGCTTTGTTAATTTGAAAACATAGCTTGGAAAATAATGAGACTCAAAACCAGGAGGTTGTTCAACATAAACTTCCTCCTCTATAATGCCATTCAAAAAAGCACTTTTCACATTCATTTGAAAAAGTTTGAAATTCATATGACATGCAAATGCTAAGAGAATCCTAATGGCCTCTAATCTTGCTAGGAGGCCAAAGGTTTCACCATAGTCTATGCCTTCCTCTTGGTTGTATCCCTTAGCAACCAATCTAGCTTTGTTTCTAATGATGAACCTTGTTCATCTACTTGTTCCTAAACATCCACTTATAACCTATGATTGGGTATTCTTTAGGCGTAGAGATGTTCTTAAACACCCACTTACAACCTATGATTGGGTGTTCTTTAGGCCTAGGGACAAGTTCCCATACTTTGTTTCTCTCAAATTGGTTGAGTTCTTCTTGCATAGCAAGTACCCAACTTTCATCATCAAGAGCCTCATCAATTGATTTTGGCTTAAGTTGAGAAACAAATGCAAGATTATTATCTAAATGATGAAGCTGAGATCTAGTACTTACACCCTTAGATGTATCACCAATGATAAAGTCCTTGGGGTGATACTTGGAAAATCTCTAATCTTTGGGTAGATCTTGGCTTGGCTCTACTTGTTGTTGATGATGTTGGTCTTCATCTACTCTTGATGAATCACCGTTTTGTTTATCTTTATCAACTCTTCTTATAGAATCATCCAGTTCGAGCTTTTCAAGATCACATATAAGATCATCAACAAAAATACCTTTCCCAAGATCAAGTTTACTAAATTCATCAACAACAACATTCATAGACTCTTCAACTACCATTGAACTTTTGTTAAAGACTTTATATGCTTTGCTTAAGATGGAATAACCTAAGAAGATTCCTTTATTAGTCTTTAAATCAAATTTCCCAAAATCATCCTTAGTGTTTAAAATATAACACTTACATCCAAATACTCTCAAGTACGATATCTTGGGTTTTCTACCATTCCATAGCTCATAATAAGTTTTATTGAGAATGGGTCTTTTAAAAACTCTATTTGCAATATAACATGCAGTGTTAATGGCTTCGGTCCAAAAGTAATTTGGTAGAGAATGCTCATTAAGCATTGTTCTAGCCATTTCTACTAATGTTCTATTTTTCCTCTCTATAACACCATTTTGTTATGGTGTTCTAGGAGCTGAAAAATTATGAAAAACTCTATTCTCTAAGCCATAATTTTTGAAAGACTCATTTGGAAATTCCTTTCCATGGTCACTTCTAATATAAGATATGAAGTAGCCTTTTCATTTTGAACCCTTTTTGCAAAGCTTTTAAAAGCATCAAATGAATCATTCTTATGAGCTAGAAAAGATACCCAAGTAAACCTAGAGTAGTCATCTACAAGGACTAGTGCATAGTGTTTTCCACTTAGGCTAGCACTTCTAGTGGGTCCTATCAAGTCCATATGGATAAGTTGAAGAGGTTTAGTTGAACTTACAACATTTTTGGCTTTGTGAAAGGTATGGTGTTGCTTCCCCATTTGGCATGGACCACATGTCTTGTCTTTGGAGAAATTAAGCTTTAGTCCTTCCACTAACTTTCCTTTAGATAGGCTTTGAAAAAGGTCCATGCTTGCATGTCCAAGCCTTTTATGCCACAACCAAGCTTCATTACTCATAGACACAAGACACTTAAAAGATTGGTTAGCCAAATTGTCCAAGTCAATTGAGTAGGTATTACCTTTCCTTTCACCCTTGAAAATAACCTCATCATCCACTAAAGTGGTGACTCGGCCTTTCCTAGGATCAAAGGTGATTTTATTACCTTTGTCACACAATTGACTTATACCTAACAAATTATGTTGTAAGCCACTAACTAAACGAACATTATCAATTAAAAAAGCACCCATTCTTACCAATGGTTCCAATTAGGAGTCTTTATCCTATGCACAAATTTAGTATGGGTAGGAGGCTTTCTCATATTTTGGTCATGTGAATGCATGCATGAAAATATATGATGAGTAAGAGTAGAGAATTTTTTATGGGAATGACCATGCCTTTTGTTGTACATATAGGCATGGTTAGCTCTTTGAGTCTTGGCTCTAAAGCTTGGGAGAGCCTTCCTTTTGCTTTTAAGGTTAGGAGGCTTAGTGCTAGGAGCACTTTTCTTCCCAATTACCTCAATGCTTGATGTTTGAGGTTCTAAAGATCTAACAAATGTGGTTTGAGATGATGAAGAAGCTCCATTGAAGCCTAGACCATATCTAATTAGTGGAGGTCTTTGTGAAACAATTAATGTATCCAAGGCTTCTTTTCCTTTATAGAACTTAGAGATGGAGCTTCTAAGCTCAATGACTTCTCCTTTTAGAATGTCATTCTCCTTTCTAAGTGAAGCCATAAAAGAAGATGAAAGAGAAAGATTATCCATTAATTTTTTAAGCTCATCATTAGATGCTCTCAATTCCCTTACAATGTCATTAAGGGATTTATAATCATCCTCTAGCTTTAGACATTTTCTTTTGTAAGATTTCATTTGTGACTTGTATTTGCCACATCTCATGGTTAGAGCCTCTAGAAGCTCTTCATCTATCTCATCAAATTCAAAATCAGAGTGAGAATGAGAAGAAGTACTTACCTCATTAGTAGAGTCTTCTTGTGCCATGAAGCAAACATTGGCAACTTCTCCTTCTTTCTCTTATTCACTTGAGCTGTCATCCTAAGTGGCTGAAAAGCTCTTCTTTTTCTCTTTGTCCCATCTCTTCTTCTTCTTTAGTTTGGGACACTTATACTTGATGTGGCCTTGCTTACCACATTCATAGCAAGTGACTTCGTTGGATTTCTCTCTTGGACCAGGAGTTGTCTTCTTGAAGCCTTTTCTTTCTTTTCTTCTCTTGATCAACTCCGTTGTCCTCCTAGAGAGCATTGCTAGCTCTTCTTCTCCCTTGTCACTTTCTTCATCACATGAAGTGATTTCTACCTTCTTCTCCTTTGTTGAAGACTTAAGAGCCCGAGTTCTTCTTTCCTTTTCTTGTTCATCTCCTTGGCCTCTTAGCTTCTTCATTTGTTCATCCTTTTGCAAGGCCAACTCATGAGTCAAGAGTTTGCCTATTAACACATCAGTTGAAACCTTCCCAATCTCTGGAATGGACTCTCGTACGCTGTAAACTCTAACATTAAATTTATCTAGAGGAAAAGTTTTAAGGATTTTTGTGTTTACCTCATAGTTGGTGAGAGCTCTTCCAAATTTCATCATGTTGGTGACAATGGACAAGAGCCTATTTGTCATTTCTATGATGCTTTCATTGTCCTTCATTACAAAGAGTTCTCATTCAGTGACATACATCTCTAAACGACTTAATTTGACTAGAGTTGTGCCTTCATGATAGTTCTCTAGAGTTTTCCAAATGACATTTGCAGTTTGACATGTTGCACTCTTTCAATCTCTTCTCTAGAGAGAGAGAGAGCTTAGAAGAATAGCCATTGCTCTTTTGTTTTTGCCATTTGATCTCTGATGAGCTTCAACCCATTCTTCTCTTGGGATAAGTTCTTTAATTTCATCCACTACTTTAGTGGGTGGCTTCCATTCTTTGACAACCACATCCCAAAGGTCCACCACATCTGTGTCAAGGTAGATTTCCATTTTATGCTTCCAATGAGTATAGTCAGAACCATCAAAGTAAGGCTTCAGGTGTGAGTGGATTCCCTATTGTGCCATGATCTTTTACTCACCAATGAAGGTTTGTTTGACTATTTTGGCTCTGATATCACTTGTTGGACCTAGGCACTAAGAAGGGGGGTTGAATTGGTATATAAAAATCAAACAAAAAGATAGGGAAGAGAATGAGTAGAAAGTAGACACAAGATTTATAGTGTTTTGGATATAATTGAACTTATGTCCATTCCCCAATTCTCAACAATTGGGTGTTCCACTATCTACCAATGGTGTTTTCAAGCTCACACCAAACTTTTACACTTGTGTTTTAAAGGCTCACACAACAACCTTTACACTTGTACTTTTGAGGCTCACACACAACAACCTTTACACTTATGTTTTTACAGGCTCATACAACAACCTCTCTTAGTGTTTTTATAGGCTCACACTATAAACTTTGCAAATGGTGTTTATGCTCACACCAAACAATCTCTAAAAGAATAGAAAAGATTGAGTAGTGAAATTGCAAGAGTTTGGTTATAAAGTTATCAATTTTCTTGCATTTACATCTGTTTGGTGGGGTATTTATAGCCTCTACCCGCCAATGAGACATTGCAATAAAACTGGTATAAAATCTTTAAGGTATGCTAGATAGATTTTGCATTAATTGATTGTCAAGCTGAAGTCGCGGTCACGGTCACGAATTCTAAATTTTCATATGGGAGCCAAAACTTGCAGCGAAAAACACCGTTTGTGTCTAGCGGCTAGTCTACATGTCTTCTTGCCATTCGTTCACTAAGAAAATATAGCTGCTACATTTCTTTTGCTAACAAAAGTAGCAATCGCGGATTTCTTTATACAGGCCGCAACTTAGGACACAAATTCATTTGTCGGAAATTGCATCTTCCACTTCACGAATCGCGGTCGTTACTAATAAGTTGCCTTCGCAATTTTTGTCTTCCAACGGTCACCTGGGACATTTGTCAAGCTTAGGTTATGGACTCATTTCCCTCTTGAGTCTTTTTGAAAATCGCGATCGCGACTATGACGCTACGTAGACCGTGAATCAGTCTGTCACTTTTGGACTCCTTCTTTTATGTGAATCACAGCTAAAAATGACTCTGTAATTTTGCCTATCCGATTTCTAGCAAGTCTTCACATGGATCGCAGTCGTGAATTTGAGATTGCCATCGCGATTTAGAAGTCAACTTGGAGTTTAAGAGCTCCATCCAACTTCACTTGAAGATCCTACTAATTTCTGCAAAACAATACTTAAATAAACCATTAATAATGATCAATCTCCTTTGTCAAGATCAAAAGAGTTCATATACTTAAGATTAACCCTCCTAGTCTAACATCAATGACATCCCAACATCTCATGAACCATCTAATAACAATAATGGTAGCAAACAAAGCATAAATATATGAGTCATAAAAAGTGGAATATCATGAACATGAAATGCAAGTGCATTTTAGAGGATGTTAAAGCCTATAACAAAACCTCAATTGGTGGGATTCTAGGGTTAATAAATCCCCTCCACATTGCTCCTAAATAGCTAAGCATCCATTAACATCACAAACCATTATGAAGGTTAGGATGTTAATCAAAGAAAAATAATTATAAGGCCAAACACATATGCTATATACTATGGAAAATCGCAAACGAGGGGATCTCAAAATACTAGGCTTTCTTCATAAATCCAATCATGTAATCACCCAAAACATAATGAATGAAATGAGTTAGCAAAGAAAGGTAATCACTCATTTCCATGGTGACAATGATTAATGCACAATCATAAACAAAATAACAATAATAATAGTAAGGCTCTCAAGGTCATAAGAAGGAAGAATTCCTCACTTGATCAAGGGTAAAAGTAGTACCAAAATAGAAAATGCATCATGTGTTAATATATAAAAAAAATAAAAAGAGAGAAGATTTGAGACTTGAAAACCATAAAACATAACTCAAGCTTAGTCCTTACACTATTATTTAGGTGAATAAAGGTCCTAGGTTATGGAAACTTACTCCTATTCTACCAATGAAGCTCCTAAAGTACTTAAAAGAAAGCCTAAAGAAGAAAGAACCTGAATAAAGAAAGAAAGGGATTTTATAACCTATCTTCAATCAAAGAGGGTTGTATAGACTAATAAGTGGTTTGTGTAGTTTTTTAGATGGTTTGTACATATTACTAAAAGTCTGTACAGCCCACCAAAATTGGTTTTTTTGAAAAATAAATAGAATAAGAAAGAGGAAAGAGGATAGAGTGGAAAGGTTAACTAGGATGTTTCAAGATTGTTATATTGCCCTCAAAGACACATAGGTTAAAGATTATCCTCTAAAAATGCAATGGTAATGCGCAAAGCTAAGCAACTAATGCCTTGATTCTACCTTGGATCTTGGTATGAGTGAGTTAGGGTTTATTTATGTGTATAAAGATGATTTGAGTGGAGATTTTGGCAGAGTGACTTTAGTGTTTTTGAAACCTCTCCCTTTTTCTCTAAATAGAAGGTATTTACAGAGGGAGGTGGGTGTACTAAAGCTAGAAAAGCTTTAGTTGTATTTCATTAATAGGCCACAATAGATAAGGGCGATGAATATTTTGAAATTACGGTTTTATAATGGTCTGTACAGTAAGGGATGAATTTCTAGAAGGTTCTAGTGGCTAGGGTTTTTCACTTGGTTCTATAGCTAATTAAATAGTAATTAGCAGTTTTGGGCTTTGGACCTTGGTGGACTTGGGCTTTGTTTAGGGCTTGATCTAAGGCTTCTTAAGGCCTTTGTTCTTCTTCCTTGTCATTTCCCTTTGCATTTTAAGGAATAATTCTTATAGTTTTCATTATTGGGCCTACATCTTAAGACGCAAAATCTAATGCTCACAGTTTGCCCCTATTTTATGGGTTTTGAAAAATGATATTTAAGAAATTATAACTTGAACAAGAATTAATAAAGCATTATACAAATGTATACATGAGAAAGGTATTGGCCCTAGGCACCAAGAAGGGGGGGGTTGAATTGGTGTATAAAAATTAAAATTGGAATAAGAGAAGAGAAATGAGATGAGATGAAACACAAGGTTTATAGTGGTTCGGGTATAATTGACCCTACGTCCACCCCCCAATTCTTAGAAATTAGGTATTCCACTATCTTTCAAAGGTGTTTTCAAGCTTACACCAAACTTTTACATTTGTGTTTTGAAGGCTCACACAACAACCTATACATTTGTGTTTTAACAGACTCACATAACAATCTCTCTTAGTGTTTTGACAGGCTCATACTATAACCTATTACAAATGGTGTTTATGCTCATATCCAACAATGACTTAAAGAATAGAAAAGAGTGAGTAGTAAAATTGCAAGAGTTTAGGTACAAAGTTATTAATTCTTCTGCATTTATATCTGTCTGATTTTTTAGCAAGTCTTCTCATGGATCGCAGTCGTGAATCTTAAATTGCGGTCGCGATTTAAAAGTTACTTCATATTCTTTGAAGACTAAGATTTATATCCAACTTCTAACTTAGAGACTAACAAAAAAGCTACAAAACAACACTAAATTCAAACATTAGAATTGATCAATCCCCTTTGTCAAGATCAACAGAGGTCCAAGACTTAGGGTTAACTGCCCTACTCCAACAATCTCCCCCTTTTTCATTTTGACAACTTAGATTGATCTTAAAGTGAAAATAATGCAGGAAAGTGAAGTTGGATTGTAATATGATTCAATGAATGCTTATGACAAAATTTGCTACATATATCATTCATTCAATCAAAGGTGAATTTGATAAAAACAATAAGTATGTTGCTCCCCCTCAACTTATGCTATAGTTTTTCTCAAGTTATTGTTTTCATTATTTTCTCCCTTTCACAATAATTATCTCTCCCCTTTTGGCAAGATAAAAAAGAAGGTGCATAAGGGAAAAAAGAGATTCATGCATAAGTATTCATAAGGAGCAAACATAATGTAATGGATAAGAGAATAACATCAATCACATAAAAGAGCAATGTTTGCAAAGAGGCAAGTTGTATATATATTCATAACTGTGGGATCACAATATTTGTAAAAAAAATAAACATAAGGAAAGTGAAAAACAAATACAAAAGATCCCTAATCTAGAGTAGTGGAGAATCATCTCCAGAATATGGTGTCTCTGGTGCTTATTGTGCTCCCTCTGCTTTGTCTCCATCCTCAATGTCGTCTTCGTTGCCACCCCCATCTTGTGTATCTTCAAATTTGGTGAAGTCTGAAAGATGGCAAGGAGGAACTTTTAATTTTTCTTGGAGATCCATTATATCGTTGTGAAGATGTGAAAGGAAGAGGAACCTTCTCTTCATCATCCTCATTAGTTTGTCCAACTTACGATCAATGGTGGCAAGAGATAACTTTGACTTGGGTTTTGGTTGAGAATAAGGGACTTGAATATTGCCTTCTTCAATTTGAAGCCTCTTTTGCTTGGAAGCTTGGGAGGTTTCCATCTTCTTCGCACCTATTGCACCAAGGGTATAGATGTATGTGTCTGGATGGATTGCTTTGGCATTGATGAGATAGGTTAGGTATAGTAAGTTTTGAGAAGGAAGGAGCTTCTTAGTGAGGAATTTCTCTTTCTCCTCATCAAGTGCTTCAATAAAACGGTAGATGGTTGTTATGTGGAAAGGCAAGAGAAATTAACTTTTAGGTTTCGTACTCATGTGGATCAATGGATCCACAAGGTAACGGCTGGTTTGGATGGGTTGGTTTTTGACAAGGCAAAACAAGAATGTCAAGTCTTTTTGCGAAACCTTCTTATTACCATCACCTCTTGCATTGATGGAAAAGGTGATGATGTGATGAAGGATCCACAGGGGTAGGGTTTTAATGTGTTTGGATAAAGAGGAGCAAGGGTCGTGCTTGGTTTTGATGGAAATCTTTGACCAAAATTCAGAGTAGATAACGTCAAGTGCAGAGATGATGTAGGGGATGTGTTTTCCGACTTGCAAGTTAAAAAGGGAGGATAATTGGTCGAAGGTAATGTAAAAGGGGTCGCCAAAGGCTCAGAACACTAACCCATATTAGCCAGCTCTCGAATTGGATTTCCAGCTTAGTTGTACGGTGCACATGAATTCGCGTACAACCTCCTCATATCCGAGTTCATCTCGGAAGATGAACTCGTTCCAACCTAAATTTGAGGGAAAGGCTCTAATCTCTGCATTGATGCCCAAAGTCTCCAACATGAATGTTGATGGAATCTTATTTAGGAGAATCAATTTAGAGGAGTTCACCTTGAATCTTTCTTTTTCTTCCTTGGTGATTCCCTTCATGAGATCGAGGGTAGGAGATGCAAAGGGTTGAGCCACTGCCTTGTCCTTATCAGCCTTGGAGAATTTCTTAGGAGCCATAGCAAGAAAAAAAGAGAGCTTGAGAGATTTTTAGAGAGAGAAAGAGTGTTTGGTAATGAAGTGATGAAAACACTATTCAAAGGGGTATTTATAGGCTTAAGGGGGTGTAAAAACGGTCATAAATAGGTAGAAATGAATTAAATGAAGAGAGGAAATAGTTGGCAATCAAATCACTTAGTTGGCTAAGCAGTTACTCTAATTCGCATCCACGAATTCAGAAGTTACGACCGTAAATTTTGAAAAATATGAGTAACAGACAAATTTTCCTCAAGAAAAGGTGCATCAACGGTCATATTTTTGAAAAACTGACCAAAATTCATGGTGGAGTGCAAATTTCACGGCCGCAAATTGACATTTGACAGCCGGATGAAATTGACTTGTAATTCGCAACCGTGAATAATGAATAGCGACCATGAATTATGAGTCAGCAAGGATAAGAATGAAAAATTTTTGAAAACATGTGATCCACTAGAAATAAATAATAAAATTGTTCATACAATCATCACTCATGCATAATACACCTAACAATCCATCATAGGATCAAAATTTTTACTTTAGGGAGCTTCCATCAAGCATTTCCAATTCTCTCTTAATGAAGTTCATCCTTTCTTCATTTAGAGGTTTAGTGAAAATATTTGCAAGTTGATGATTTATGTTAATAAATTCTAATACAACATAACCCTTTTGCACATGATCCCTAGTGTGTTGGATGAGATTCTTAGAGAGATTAATAACACTTGTATTATCACATTTAATGGGAATGTGATCAAATATTTTGCCAAAGTCCTTCAATTGTTGTTTCATCCAAATAACTTAGGTGCAACAATAACCCGCCACCACATACTCGACTTCCGCGGTGGATAAGGCAACTGATACTTACTTTTTACTAAACCACGAAACTAGGCATTCACCTATGAATTAGCAAGTCTCAAAAATGCTTTTTCTATATAATAAGCTACTCACATAATCCGCATCCGAATACCCTATGAGACTAAATGAAGAATCCTTAGGATACCATAACCCTAAGTGTATTGTGCCATGCAAATACTTAAAGATCCTTTTAATAGCATTCAAATGAGAGTATTTAAGAGAGGAATGGAACCTAGCACACATGCAAACACTAAACATGATATCTGGCCTAGAAGTAGTAAGATAAAGTATAGATTCAATCATACCTCGATATCTCTTTTCATCTACCTCTTTACCCTATTCATCTTTATCTAATTTGATGGTACTGCTCATTGGAGTTTTAGTTACTTTACAACCATCCATTTCAAATTTCTTTAGCATTTCTTTTGTATACTTGGCTTGGTTGATGAAGATCCCTTCCTTGGATTGCTTGATTTGTAGACTGAGAAAGAATTTGAGCTCTCCCATCATGCTGATTTCAAATTCCCTAGTCATACACTTAGCAAAATCCTCACAAAAAGATTCATTAGTAGCACCAAAAATAATATTATCAACATAGATTTGAATGATTAATGTATCATGCTTGTGTTTTTTGATAAAAAGTGTGGTGTCTACCTTTCCTTTTTCAAAATCATTTTTCAAGAGAAATGAACTAAGCCTTTCATACCAAGCTCTAGGAACTTGTTTCAATCCATATAAGGCTTTGTTTAATTTAAAACATTGTTTGGAAAACAATGAGACTCAAAACTAGGAGGTTGTTCAACATAGACTTCCTCCTCTATGATGCCATTTAAAAATGCACTCTTCACATCCATTTGAAAAAGTTTAAAATTCATATGACATACAAATGCTAAGAAAATCCTAATGGCCTCTAATCTTGCAACGGGGGCAAAGGTCTCATCATAATCTATTCCTTCCTCTTGGTTGTATCCCTCAACAACCAATCTAGCTTTATTTCTTATGATGAAACCTTGCTCATCTAACTTGTTCCTAAACACCCATTTAGAACTTATAATTGGGTGTTCTTTAGGCCTAGGGACAAGTTCTCATACCTTATTTCTTTCAAATGGATTGAGTTCTCATACCCAACTCTTATCATTAAGAGCCTTATCAATTGACTTTGGCTCATGTTAAGAAACAAATGCAAGATTATTATCTAAAAATTGAGATCTAGTACTTATTCCCTTATAAGTATCACTAATGATTAAGTCCTTGGGGTGATACTTGGAGAATTTCCAATCTTTGGGTAGATCATGTTTTGGCTCATTTTCTTATTGATGTTGATGTTGGTCTTCATCTGCTCTTGATGAATCACCTTCTTCCTTTCCCTTATCAAATCTTTTTGTAAAATCATCTAATTCTAGCTTTTCAAGATCACCTACAAGATCATCAACAAAAATACCTTTCCCAAGATCAAGTTTACTAGATTCATCAAAAACAACATTCATAGATTCTTCAACTACCATTGTACCTTTGTTAAAGACTCTATATGCTTTACTTGTGGTGGAATAACCTAATAAGATTCCTTCATTGGCCTTGGAATCAAATTTCCTAAGATTATCCTTGGTGTTCAAAATATAGCGCTTACATCTAAATAATCTTAGGTATGAAATTTTGGGTTTTCTACCATTCTAAAGCTCATAAGAAGTTTTATTGAGAATGGGTCTTTTAAAAACTCTATTTGCAATGTAACATGAGGTATTAATGGCTTCGGCCCAAAAGTAATTTGGTAAGGAATACTCATTGAGCATTGTTCTAGCCATTTCTACCAAAGTTTTATTTTTCCTCCCTACAACACCATTTTCAAATGACTCATTTTGAAATTCCTTTTCACGGTCACTTCTAATAGAAGATATGAAGTAACCTTTTTCATTTTGAACTCTTTTTTCAAAACTTTTGAAAGCATCAAATGAATCATTCTTATGAGCTAGAAAAAATACCCAAGTGAACCTAGAGTAGTCATCTATAAGGACTAGTGCATAATGTTTTCCACCTAAGCTAGCACTTCTAGTTGGTCCTATCAAGTCCACATGGATAAGTTGAAGTGGTCTAGATACAACATTTTTGGCTTTGTGAGAGGCATGGTGTTGCTTCCCCATTTATGTCTTGTCTTTGGAGAAGTTTAACTTGGGAAGCCCTTCCACTAACTTTCCTTT